>JAUZSZ010228193.1:0-10938 GCA_034780575.1 Labeobarbus marequensis
ATTTTCAAAAATCCATAATAGGGGCACTTTAATGTTGTATTTTTTAAAGGTTATTATTTTTTCCAAAATCGTTCATTAAATCTTCTGTATTCTGTAGGCCACCAATGAATCCACCAAATATCTAAACTCAGAAAGAGCATATTTATGCTTATAGTCTAAATTATTATTTTGTACATTTTCCTGAATGAGCCTCCTCCTATTTTAGCTGTATTCTTTTACAGACAGTTTGCAGCTTTCATTAGATAGCCCAAGATACGCTGAGCGAACATTGATTTTCCATCCAGCCTCAGACAGGTCACGACTGCAGTATAATATTTTATTGGAGTCTCAAATTCTATTCCATTTCCTATTTTCTTGGTCTTGAGGTTTGTCATATATCGCTTGTTTACTCAGTGCCTATAGGTTCATGTTACATATGTTCTAGTGGCAATTAATGTGAGTGATTGTAGACCAAGCAAAATAATATCATGAGATAGGTTTATACTAGTTTGACAAATGATGGCATTTTAGATTATTACATAAAAACTTTTTATTAGCTCCACAGTTCCATCATTTGGATAACAAAATAATCAAAACAGTGAGGACTAAAGTCTAAAATCAGAAACCAAAAGCCAATAATGTGTCTAATGGATACTGTTTCTGTACTGTAACTACAAATTGTATCTTTCTGAAGCATTTTACAGTCAACATGAAATATTGTTTTCTTTCTAAAAGCACATTCCTGGCCAGTAGTAATTCAATAATTTAATCCAAGTCAATGCAACAGGCAATGGTAATAACATACAGTATATCAATAGATTAAAAATAAATAAATAAATAAATGAATAAAGTTAAGAAGAAGAAAAAGGAGAAGAAGTGACACTATTAGAATATGTTGAAATGCTCTGAAAAGTGAACTTGGTTTCAGCATCTAGCATCCACATCCTGATGAATAAAATCAACTCGCGACATACATGTTCACTCAAATACTATGCAAGTAATTTGGTTGCAAATGTTATTTCTCGTTAACTTTAAAATGGTGCATGTGATGAGGACAGCATGGTCATTGACACTACTACCAATCAAGCAAACAGTGATTTTACCATAAAAGCTCAGTGGTACTAGTACTTTCTATATCCATTCCATGACACCTTGTACCCACTATGCTATACAGAAACAAGAAATTACTGTAAGTGGGAGCTTAGTAGAGATGCACATAAGTGCTCAAACACAGTGGTACACACGGCGTGATGACGTTGAACACATGAGCCGTGCCTTGGGCCTTGTGTTCAACGTCATCACGCCAGATCTGGGTCAGCGCCGGCGCATGGTACTGTTGTGAATGCGCGTCCACAAGTGACGCAGTAGAGATGAAAAAGTGGAATAGAGTCATTATTTTTGTTTTCTATGCACAAAAAAAAAAAAGTAAAAAAATTACAGTTGAGAAACTGGTATCACATGGACTACTTTGTCAATCATTTTAGTACTTTTCTGGGCCTTGATCATGGTAGTACCTTTGCTGTTTACGGGAGGATCAAAGTGCTCTCGGATTTCATAAAAAAAGTCTTAATTTGTATTCCGAAGATGAACGAAGGTCTTATGGGTTTGGAACGACATGAGGGTGAGTAATTAATGACAGAATTTTCATTTTTGGATGAGCTATCCTTTTAAGAGATATCAGTTCAATAAAAATAAACCCTATTCCTAAAATTTAGCATTTTACTTTTATTACAGGCCCTCCAGATTTTGACGCAGTGTTGACAGACTGCACAGCAGAGCTCGGACAGACAGTAAAGCTCGCCTGCAAGGTCACTGGTGCTCCCAAACCACAGGTCACCTGGTACAAAGGTAAGGAACTAAATCTTAAGTGTTTCCCTTCTTGATGTCTTCTTGGAAGTAAAGTAATTCATCTTTCTGTTTCACAAACAGACGGGCGTGCCGTGGAAGCGGATCCTCATCACATCATCATTGAGGACCCAGATGGCTCTTGCACACTCATTTTGGACAACATGACAGCAGATGACTCAGGACAATACATGTGCTTCGCCACCAGCTCTGCGGGCAACGCCAGCACACTAGGCAAAATCACTGTGCAGGGTGAGTGAGCAACGTGATGTTTCCAGCTTAGTAAAGCTGGTTTCACTCCGTTTAATTCCTGCTCATTTTCATTTAACCTCTTTTAGTACCTCCACGTTTTGTGAATAAGATCCGGAATGCCACACTTTATCCAGGAGAAGATGCTCAGTTCACCTGCACCATTCAGAGCGCACCGAGTCCCAAGATAAGGTATTCGCTCCATTTACACTATCATGTATGTTATTTCCATGTTTAAATAATGAGTCAAAATGGCCCAGAAGATCTGAGTGATTCATATTATAATATTCAAATCAGTGCATTCCATAAATAACTTATAACAACCCAACAGTTTTTCCCTTGTGTCATCTAATTTGCTAACAAAATGAATTGAGTTAATGTTTAACTATGCCATTTCCCTGGACAGGTGGTTTAAGGATGGTAAACTACTGACAGACCTGGAGAAGTTTCAAACATACAGTGAAGCGCGCAGTGGAGTGTTGGTTCTAGTTATCAAGAACCCTGGAGAACGAGACCTTGGACACTATGAGTGTGAGGTATGGAGATTGTTACTTTAGTCCTTTCAGTTCTTACTTTACTCCAACTCTATGGAAATAAGCTTTATCATCATATTATTCATTTGCAGCTGTCGAACCGTCTGGGAAGTGCCAGGTGTGCGGCGCAGCTGATCACTCCTGCTGTGGCAATGGCCGGAGAACGTAGAGCAGATCAGGCCATCAGTATAGAAGGTAAAAGAGATGCCTGTCAATACATATATGCCACCCAGTTAAAAATCATTCCCAGCCATCTGTTATGACATTACGTACTGAAAACTAAAAATGCATTAAATTAAAAAAAAGTACACATCCTGTTACAATATTTATTAGTTTTAATAAAGGGTCTACAAAACCGTACTATGCAAGATGGTTTTAGAAATTATCAGGTCCAGAAAATAAGAAAAGTATATTTTGTAAAGTGCATTCGCTTATATTTAGAATTTAGGAATGTATTTGTGACCCTGGACCACAAAACCAGTCATGAGGGTCAATTTTTTTCGAAATTGAGATTTATACATCATCTGAAAGCTGAAAGCTTTCCATTGATGTATGGTTTGTTAGGATCAAAAAAATCTAAATACTGAGATTTTTCTCAGTATTGAGATTTATACTGAGAAAACGGCCTTTAAAGTTGTCCAAATGAAGTTCTTAGCCATGCATATTACTAATCAAAAATTAAGTTTTAATATATTTACAGTAGGAAATGTACAAAATATCTTCATGGAACATGATCTTTACTTAATATACTAATGATTTTTGGCATAAAAGAAAAATCGATAATTTTGACCCATGCAGTGTATTTTTGGCTATTGCTACAAATACACCTGTGCAAAATAAGACTGGTTTTGTGGTCAAGGGTCACATTTGTCTCACCACTAGGCAAAAGAAGAGGGAACAGTAGAAAAATGAATCTGCTTATTTTGATATGCAGATTTGTAGGTTTCATTCCTGTAAAACACTATTAACCATTGGAATGTCAAATAAGGAAGAATGAACAACAATGCCTATTCATTGTTTCACTGTGTGAACTCTGAGTTATAGTCCAAATGAAAAAAAGCATGCATAGGCCTGTCTCACGCAACAAACTTGTGCAGACTACAGTTCTGAACACAATACATAATTATGGGAAAGATCAACACAGGACTATAATTGTAGAAAATATACCTCAATTCTTACAAATATCATAATTAAGTTACATTTTTCTTCATGGAAAATGTGTTTATTTTAGTCAAACTAGATTTGCTAAATTTTGCTGAATCCACTCATTCACATTCATTAACATCTACAGATGAAGTCATATTTGCATTGTATTAAAAAAAGATAATTTTTTCAATGTCTAAAACTATATTTTCTCTTAGCTAAAACTAGCAAAGGTGTTTCACAATTACAAACATTCACTCTAGTAGGAGTCCAGACTGCAGTAACACAATGTTCCACCTGCCACCAGGTGGCAGCATTTTTATAAAACCGAGGAAATTCATCCGTTTCCCCACACTGTGGGTTTAGTAAATATTTTCACAGAGTGATATGTAAAAGAGCAGTTCCAGGAGATGTTTACCTTGCTCTTTAATCTGTCGTATCTGGCGCACTGTCTCTTTAAGAATGGCACATTTGTCTGGTTTGACATTGAAGCTGTCGATGTCACTAAGGTTGGCCGAAATCAGCTCAGCCAGCTCCTCGATATACTTGCTCTCCTGTTCCCTCCTGCGCTTATCACATCTGCAGATTAAAAACACACACACACACGCAATTTTAGGAAGGCAAAACGTTAAAAATACTTAAAACAATGCTTGTTATCCGCACTCTAAAAAGTCTCACCCTTGTCCTGGCGTGTCACATGTGGAGAGTTTGCGTTTTCGGTCCGAGCACAACGGCTCAAGTGAGTTCTCACCCACTCCACTCATGTTTAAAACATATCAGCACCTAAGAAACATGCAAAGTTTAGATTAGGGCAGAAAACACACATCCAAAAGGCATATTATGATGTCAAAAAGAAAGGAAAAGAAAACAAACACTTCTATTCCACCACAAGTACACTACAAAAAAATGAGCTGATTTTGGCACTTCTACACAATGCACTTGAAGGCTTCATATCTCTTTTCAAATGGTTTTAGTAAAAAACTGCAAGTGTGTACGTGTCTATGGCTTATTTTTAAGTGTTCCCACATACAGCTGAATGCGCGGAATGTTCCAGGCCTCAGCAGCGGTGCTGCGTGCGTGTGTGTGTGTTTGTGTGACAGAGTGTCTGAGAAGAGACACTGATTATGATGGAGTGAAACGGGGCCCCAGGGGAAATGGATCAACCCTCAGTGTGTTTGTGTGTGTGCGTGTATTTCTGTAGCAGGGACTGGGTCAATTATCTCAATCCATGAAACCGTTCGCTGCACAACATATAAATGAAATGTATAAATGATCTAATTAAAAAGCAGACTAATGAATCTGAATTACTCTAATACAGAATTAAAGACAATCTGGTCACAAAACATTCCCCTCAAAATGTATGTCAGAAACATTGTGATATAATGTCCTTCCTCCACACGTCTCATTATGACACACAATCACACCATTTCTTCCTACTTTTACCGTCATTGCTCCACCCACTTCACCAACAACAACACTTCCTTATCTTTGGTGATACTTTGCACTTCTATGCCTTCTCATGTCCTATTTTGTTATTATAACTGGCCACACTTAAAAAGTATGAATATCATTGCATTAGATACAAAATATCAAACCAAGTGGCATTTATTTGAAAGGAAGTATGACTTCTGTGCCACTGGTAGGGCTGGATAAAAATAATGATTTTAAAATGGCTTATTTTGAATAGTCCCAATATTGATTTTAATATCACACAGGCCAATTCTCAAAATGAATTAATCTTATGAGGTGGCTCTTTTTAGTGAATCAAAAAAATAAACTGCCCGACCAGCGTAGTCCGATTCTTATGAGCCGGTTCTTGCTAATGATTAAAAAAAAAAAAAACAACATAGTATAAAAAAAAACATCCAGATCAGCTTAGTCTGATTCTTGAAATGAATAACTCTTAGAAGCCGGTTCTTTTTGATGAATCAAAAACACAAACAGCCCGACCAATATAGTCCAATTCCTGTAAGTAATGACTCCTACGAGCTAGTTCTGAATATTTAAAAATTATTTAATGAACTTGTTAAAAAAAAATCAAATTCAGAAACAGAATCATGTGTGAATCAGAAATCAATCGCCACTAGAGTGCAAGAACAATGACCGTTTTCCTGAACTTCTTGCATGTCTGCCCTGCCCCAAACCAACAGCATTGGTTGAGTCCAAGTTCAACTTTGGTTGAGTGTGGACTTCAGCATTTTGAATGCATTTTTATTTGTGATGTAGTGTTTATAGTGTTATTGCGGTGTCTGAAGAAATTTTGCATACTCAAACCCTATGGTGACTGCACCTTTATATGAAATATATCTATTCTATAGTTAATGCATTACACCTGTGGTTACTCTTCTAGGGCATCAGTGTGAACTTGACGGGAAATTACATCATGCATTCACTAGAAATCACCTAAAGTAATCACAAAAATGACTCAAATGTCAAGTTCTGTTTGCATTTGGTTTAATAATTTTTATCAGTCGAAGGCATTGAACGTAATACATTTTTAACTGTGGCTTCAATGTCCAAATACTATTAGAGAGTTGCTGTATATAATGTATTAATATGTATTTTCCTAAGTGCAATTCTGAGTGTGCTACACACAGGTGAGTGGGCTATACAAACCACCTGTAGTAACGCACTCATCCCACTATATGCACACTAGACACTTTCTATAAACACTCCCTGCTACAAAGACTCAATAGGATAATATATGTTTACTTGAGCATTGCACTACAAAATCTTGCACTATGCGCTGCTTCCCACAAAATCTCTCTTCTGCACAATTTAATGTACAAAATATACATATATATATTTGCACAATTTCATGTACAAATATCTCTTTTGCACAATTCCATGTACAGTATATATGTAAAGTTCTTGTACAGTCTCAGTTTGTGTATGTGTAGTCAACTAGGTATAGTAGTTACAGCATTTATAGTATATGTATAGTCAGATGGTTAACTGCTGTATAGCTCTATTGTTTTTCTTATACTTGCATTGTTGTATGGTTATCTTAGTTTAACTAGTATGTAGCTCCGTGATCCTGCGAGACACGACATTTCGTTCCACTATATGTCCACACATGTAGCAGAATGACAATAAAGCTGGACTTGACTTGAAATGCATGCATGGCCGTCTTTCCGTCTCCGTTCTTTTCATTCTCTCTGGCTTCTGCTGCTGTTATCAGTCTCTGTCACTCTGGTCATAGACCCTCCGCTGTATGCGTACAAGAGTGTTTGTTTAGAACCCTGACCTTGCCCCGCGCCTGACCCCTCCCAGAGTTCAGCGGAAATCTCAGAGCACAGACCATCGGCTTGCAGTCTTTTCCCCTTCCCTCGCTGAACACACACACATGCAAACAGCTTTTTCCTCTCGCTTAAAGGGATAGTTCACCCAAACATGAAAATTCAGTCATTTATTCCCCCAAACACCACATGCTCAAACCAAAACAAATATTTGATTTTAAAAAATATTTTGAACCATTATTTACTTTTAATATTGTTTTATCATGTGTCCAACAATTTAAAAAGTATGCGTAAGCAACATTTTCACATTTCAAAGTTCATTAAGACATCGTAAAAGTAATCTATATGAATTGAGCTGTTTATTCCAAGTCTTCAAAATTGATATAACTTCTTTATATGACAAACTTTGTTTCACTTAGTATTTAATTCGCATAAACATTGAACGACGCACATAGCGCATCAAATAAAGTAAGGAAAAGCACAAACAAGTGTGCGTGACACCACAAGAGCCAGTGAGGTTTGTCCTCGCGTGTCAGGCAAGCACATTTGAGCTTCCGTTTACCATATCCTTTTGGATTAATTCTGGATGTCTTTATGTACTTTGTGAAGCATGAATATGTTGGTTTCATAGACGTTAAATGAATGGACAAATATTGGAGAGAGAGCGTTAAGGATACCTTCATTTTTGTTCCAAAGCTGAACGAAAAATTGTTCCATACAGGGTTGGAACAACATGAGAGTAAATGATGACAATTTGTATTTCAGGGTGAACTATTCCTTTAAGGAAAACACACAGTTTGCCCTCTGTCACATAAAAACTCTCGGTATGAGCTCATCATTCCTGAGTCCGACTGTGAGACATTACACAACCGTGCCCATACTGCACTGCCTGTGCTGACACGTAGAGCTGTCTGTCACAAACCCATAACACACCGGAAAAATGCAGCAGAACCGACTGCATCTTCTCTACTTTTACATCTCTTTCACCCTTTCTATCTCCTTGAACTCTGCAGTGGAGTTAAATAAATGATAAGCATACAACCATTCATGACTGTTAAGGTCAAGGCACCATTCAGATCTAAAGTCACATCATTAAAGAGACAGTTCACCCAAAATTGAAAATTCTGTCTTCATATATTTACCATTCCAAATGTTGCTTTTTTTCATTTTAAATGTGTATTAGGGCTGTCAGATTCAGGGTGCTTTTTTTGTTGTCATTTTTGGATTCTATCACAAAAGTGGCCAATGGCCTACATATTCCAATCTTTTAAAGCCATTTGATAGCAACCAAAATTAGAGACCCAAATTTAACTATGATGCAACGACGTGCCACATTTAAGCAACAGTAAGGGTTGTGGTTCTCCGCTGCATTCTTTAGTCATGCCGTTTTCACAATATACACTGAACTGAATATTCACTTTATAACTGAATATACGTGTACACAAATGAGATTTCACAGCTATGGCAGAGGGACAAATTCTAAGGACATAACCTAAAAATTTGGGCTGTTTCTCAAATAAAACTATCACAGGACTTCATACAGTTTGAATATACTGAATGAGTCACATAGACCTTTTTTATGATACTTTTATGGGATTTTTATGTAATTTTGAAGCTCAGCTGCCCCAGTCCCTATTTGTTTCTATTAAATTGAATGTAGAGGTCATTTACAGGTCATGCTGATTTGGAATGAAATTCCTACTGAAAAAAAAAAAAAAAACAGTCCCAAGTGAGTTTTCTGGGCCCAAATTGGTCTGTTTGCTGGTTTGAGATGTTTTTTTAGCCACATTTCTTCTGGTTTAAACCAGTTAAATGCCCATTAGGACCAGTAAACCAGTTTGGGCTAGTTTAGCAGGGTTTGTTCAACAGGAATGAGAAAGTAAATGAGAGAAATTCTCATTTCAACTGTTCCGTTAATACTCCATTCAAAGTGTACAGTTCCACCCTCATCAATACTCTGAGTGCACCTGCGACAAAACCAGACGCCACATCAACATTCTGTTCAAGAGAGCATAAAAGAGCAAGGGTGAGCGTGAATGCGAATGTGAGGAGATGAACCCAACGAGTGAAAGCAAAAGAGAGGAAGAGAGAAAGAGTGAGAAAACTTGAGTCCAAGGATGAGCACTTCACATATGCCTTTAAGCTGGAGATGTGGAGCCCACGTCAGAATCAAGGATACAAGCAAGAGTGAAACTTCAGCCTGTATGTTGCTCTAATGTTTCTGAGCTAACAGTCAAGATAGTGGGTGGGTTTTAAGGACATTATGACTCAGTGATGCAATTCCAAGAAGTTCAAAAGATGACCATCTGATAAAAACATACAAAAGCACTGCTCATTATTGCCAAGCTCTTGCAAAGACTTCTTACAGAATGCACCAGATGAGCATCTCCAAGTGAAGATCCACTTCCAGTCTTTCTGAGAATAATGGCTATTTCAATGGGAAAGTTATCGAGAATATCCTAATCAGGAAGCAGCAAAAGCAGGCATCCTGTTTGCGCCTTCCCACACACACACCAAATTCTGCGTCACCACTTCCTCTTCCTGGAAAAAGCCTGCTGGCTCTTTGCAATCATATTTACATACTCAGCCTCATGGGTTGAACCGGTTCTTCTGTTGTCTCTTCGAAGCTAATCTGTCTGTCTGTCTTTCTGTGGGGACTTTATCTTTCACCACCACCCATTATCTCTCCCTCACTCTCTTAATAAAAATTTATTTTCCTTAACTTTATTTCATAAAATGATGTTAAAAGAGCCTTATTCTACAACTCTATAGAAGTTTTTATACTTAATAACTTTATAAAATCCAAATGATTGGATTAATCAGAGATGATTCAGCATATTTTTGCTATCAGCTACCAGCCATAAAGGATTATTTACATATATGTAATTATGTATTTTTTTAAATTATGTATTTATGTATAAAAAACCCTTTGATAATGTTCAAATCACAACATTTACTTTCATTTGTAAATATTGAATCATTAATTAAAATCTGAACATTGTCAATATATATAATGTTATATAATACAACATTCTATATATAAAAATATAATAATATATATTTAATATATATATAATTTATATAATGTTCAAATCACAATATTTACATAAAATACTCCCATTTTAAATACTGAATCAATTAAAATTGTGATTTGAACATTACCAAAGGGTTTACATATACATATATTCACAATATTTACATAAAATACTTACATGAAAATGTCTCATGTAAGTAGTAAAACAGTAAACACTAAACAAACACATAAATGAACAAAAGACAAATAAAATAGCATAATGATGATTACATTTTTTATAATCATTTTAATATAATAATACAAAGGAATAAACAACATTTATGAACAGAGGATTATTCTTTAAAAAAAAAATAATACAAAAAAAAAATCTCACTGGGACAAAATACAGACATTTGAAATGATTCACTGAAGCAGACAGTTTGAACTGAATTTCCCAATTCTACCACTATTTCCAAATCAGACATACTATTCAACAGTCACGAGACAGGAGCATATTAAATGCACTGCATTATTCACAATGTTGTAAACATTCAATACATCGCCCAGCCGTAACTAATAAGCGGATTACTGTAAACACAATCTTTCTGTGCTATTCAGTTGTAAAATTCCTGTTATAAAATGCAGCACCAGTGAATTCGATGCCTTTTTGTAAATACAAAAGTATCTGTTTTATGGATACTAATACACTGGCTGGAGGGGAAAGAATAATTTATTAATGAAAATTAAAGAGATGAAAAACCTAGATATTTACTGACTACAAATTCTACAGATATAGGCTACAAAACCACAACCACCCTCCCCAATTCCTGCTGTCTCCTCTGCCTGTTTCCCTGACGACTAGTAGGGTAACGTCTTAATATCCCATCATGCCTTGACCCCATACAGAGAGAACCTGCATTATTGATGGGGCTGCCTC
>JAUZSZ010230345.1:0-10925 GCA_034780575.1 Labeobarbus marequensis
TCATGAAACCTCTGCTGCTTCTGCATAATACAGAAGAAGATATTTTACGGAACATTTAAGCCCCCCCCCCCCAAAAAAAAAAAAAAACACTGGCGACCATAGACTTGCAATGTATGAGCAAAATAAACAGTGAGACATTTCTCAATATATAAATATGTTCTTTTATGTTCTATAGAAGAAAGACAGACAGATTTGGTAAACATGAGGGTTAGTAAATGATGACAGAATTTTCAATTTTGAGTGGGACTGTTCCTTTAATAATAAATAGTACTCAAGAAGTAATCTCTCAAATTTCTTCTTTTGCTAAATTTGTCAGTGATCTGAAGATGTCAACACTGTTACCATGATTTTGTATAAAAAACACTGCTTGTCTAGAACGTTCAAAATCTTCCGGAAATGTACTTGATGTATCACATGATCACACTGGAATAGGCATGTTTCACTCAATGACCTACATACTATGTTGATGCAATCTGTTCAGCAAGACACAAAACAGTCAGTTGACACATCTAGGATCAGTATAATTTGACGGAAATGATGTCTAAACACACTGTAGTATATTCTCTGGAACATTTCAGATCTTCTCTGACTTTTGCTGGGTCACTTATGCAACAGCGAGGTGGCTTTTCCCACACTTGAGATTGAAACACTAGCCTTTGTTTGTGCTCGGAGTGTGCGCTAGTTAAACTCACTTTGATAAAAGTCAAGGTTGAAGGAAATACACACACAGCGGGATGTAGTTAACAGAAGCAGCTCCAGTAGTATGATTTAATGCTGAAGGTATGCGTTAGGAGTCATGCTCCAGAGTCCCTGATATATTGTCACACACATACAGGCCTTATAGTCTGTTAAACGTTTCAGCACACAAACATACACAGTAAAACAGTCACTCAGATGTTCCTATTAAACTGCTGCTGAACTTTTATAAATTTTGACAGCCAAGCCCATTATCAGCAGACACACAGAGACATGATATAGTCATCTATCATATGTGTGCAAGGCAAGTCAAACGTGCCAATACTAACAAACCCTGATTATTTTCTCTGACTCTTTCCAAATTATAGTTTGTTTATTATCGCTCACTTATTAAATTTTGTAACTTTTTTTTTTCTGTGGTCTTCCCTTTAGTGAATCCCACTTTTAACTTTGACCTAAAGAACCCATGTGTTCTATAAGTGCCACTTAATTCGAATTTGGTTTTTTACTTTGAAGGTTGGCTCAGTTCATAAAAAGCAAGCAAACAAAAAGAGATGGTAACACTTTAGGGAACACATATTCTCTATTAAAGAGTTTTCCCTCAATAGACTCCTAATTTGCTGCTTATTAATAGTTAGTACAGACAATATGCCAGTAATATGCATGCTAATAAGCAACTAGTTAATAGTGAGAACTGGACTTTAAAATAAAATGTTACCAAAGAGATATTTAAAATTTATATTGTAATAATAGATACACATTATCGTGGAAAAGATTGGGGTCAAATTTTGAATGGATTTTCAAATATTTTGGAAAGAATCTCTTAAGTTCACCAAAACTGCTTTTATTAATATTGAAATATCATTACAATTTAAAATAACTGTTTTCTATTTTTAATGTATTTTAAAATTTAGTTTATTGATGGCAAAATTGAATTTTCAGCAGCCATTACTCAAGTCTTCATTGTCACGTGATCCTTCAAAAATCTTTCTCATATTTCCAGTTTGCTTTGTAACATTATGAATGACTTTCTTTTCACTTTGGATCAAATTAATGTCAATGTGGATCAATGTAGTGGATCAGTTTTGCGTTATTATATACTACAGTGTATGTGCTAAATACTCTCTCTTTTTCTCCCAAACTACAGGCATACTGGATTTTCAGCATCTAAAACGATGGCAGGATTGTTGTCCTGGTAGGAATACTGTCCTTCTGGATGTGGCCTTCAAATGTTTATATGAAAAGACACTCTGAGCCAATGAAGAATTTTCCACAAGAGAGGAACAAAAAAGCGTCCTGACTTTGTCCAGTTGGATTGGTTTTGAATGCTAAGTGCGTTGTGATTTTTGTCTTTCCTTCACGTGTACAGTCCATTTATTTTATTTCACCTCTCCTTTCTTCCCTTCACCCTGCTGCAAGGTCTGTCTCTCTGTTGTTCGGGAGGACGCGGTGGGTCCGACATGTCTGCCAAAGCCCCCATATACCTTAAACGACAAAGCCGCAAAGGAAAGAAGGAAAAGTTACGTGACCTTCTTTCATCGGACATGATCAGCCCTCCGCTGGGAGACTTCAGACACACCATCCACATTGGCAGTGGTGGGGGTGCAGATGATCTTTTCGGTGACCTGTCCTTCCTACAAGGTAAATTTCACCTGTTACCAGGTCAAGAAGGTCACCAGAGGTCATACCAACTAAGTCGCACAGCGAGTGTGAGCAGTCACCCGCCGGCCTGCGAGAGCTCGCCGCTTTTGAAAAATGCCTTGTCACTTCCTATTATTGGAGGGGTGCAGGCGCTCACCCTTCCGGACCCGACGGCCACAGCCCCTCTGACGTCGACAGCGACGGTGACCCCTGAGGTCCCAACAGCACCGTCAAAGACCCAATCGCCCCCAACGTCTCCATCTCTTGCTCCACCTCCCAAACCTCCCAGACTGCACCTGGAAGAGAGGAGCGTGTCACAGCATACGTCACTGCCTGCATCTCCGAACCGCTCTCCACTTAATGTGCACACATACGAACAAAGTCCGGATCCTGAGGAAAATGAGAAGTGTGTGAAGGATGGAGATGAGGAAAAGCCCTATTTGTCCAACGCTGGCTCTATGCTTTCCCTCCATCTGGACTTGGGGCCATCAATCCTAGAGGATGTGCTTCAGATCATGGACAACCAGAGAACAGGGTCATTCAGTGGGGGACTTACACCGAGTGGAAGACAAGAGATATATACCTGAAAGTGAACAAGAGACCCAAGTCAAAGCTTGATGGTACCTAAATGGACTAATCACTTTTTCGTCATGTATTAAATCAGTTTGCCCTCTGAGAAAACTCATTTACCTGCTGTACAGTTGCATTTTCTTGGGAATTTTGAAATTTAATGCTCATTATACATATAATCTTTGGAAAAGACCTTTGGAAGCTCTAGGATTGGATCTGTTCTATCATTGGATTTCTCTGGGTTCAAATGGTATTCATTTCTCTTCATTTTGGACTACAAGCTATACACCAATTCTGACTACTCTTAGATACATTTTGAAACATCTGAAAGCATTTAAGCAAGCACATGTAAAACTACCTGCACTGTGTATGTACTATTACAGAGCAACACTACAGGAAAAGAAAAATGGACGTTTTTCTCTTTCAAAGCAGCAATGACATCATCTCCCCCTCTGTGTTGTTGCAGTTTGTGTAATCGGGTAAAAATGCACAGCTCCTCCCTAATGATCTGGACACACACACCCTGGGATTGTAACTTTCTCTTTTTGTTGGGAGTAGTTTTCATTGTTCCGAAACGGAAACCCAACGGCTGTTTTTTTTCACGAACCAGGAATATGGAATGTTTTCCTCTCATAAAATACCCTTTTTACTGTGTTTGGTTGTTGTTGAGGTGTCTGCAATCCCTCAGGCTTTGACAGATGATCACTTTTCTTTGGCAGCAGTGGTTTTTTCTTTCTCTGACTTGAGTGGTGGGCCTTAAGGAAGGGTTTGTGTTATCTTGGTACCCCCCCATGTAACTCACCCCGCATGGGTCAATAATGCTCTGTGCTTCCTGTATTAGTATTTTTTTTTTTTGTCAGATTATAAATTCATATAAATAACTTGTAACCCTTTTTTATTAACTTAGCTCACATTAGCAGAAATAGTCATATTGCAATCAAACTTATATGATGCTACCTTTGCACTGTAACAGCAATAACAAAATCTACTGTACTGATATACACTCATAAGTTCTCATATTTAAAAAAAAAAATCTATTTGAGATTTGAAACATTCTTGTAAGCTTTGTTCCAAGTAGCTGTTTCTGAGAGTATTTAGTGGTTGTTTCTTTAAGATTCTTGGTTCTTTATTTCTTTATTTATAATGCCTGAATCTATATCTAAAATCACAGTTCTGTGCACTTCATTTCATTTTTGATATACAGCTGATCTAGAAGCAGATTAAATGTACAGACAGACAAATTCCATTTGGCTACATACTTATTTTTGTAAGAATAAGAACAAATTTCATTACGCTAAAAATTATAATACTGAACTGGGACCTAAAATGTTAGACATAAAATAAATATATTTTATAACTAATCATAGCTCTTGGTGTTTATTTTACATTTTCTTAGATTACATTAACCAGAAATTTGTGACCTAAAAGTTCTCATTGCCACTTTACTGCTCAAATGATTTGAAAGAGACAATAAACAATGTTAAATATGAAAATATCTTCACTTTTTTTAAGATAGTTTAGGACAACATATATAGCTCATATAATCCGTATTTAATTAAGGGTGATCAGGGTTACTGAGGGTCTTATGATTTGCATCACTCAAGCACAATTACAACAACAAAACAACAACAAAAACAGTAAATAAAAGTACAATACCATTTCAAAGACCAATATTAAACAACTGGGTAAGTATAGATGGGTATGTGTATAAATAGGCAGATGCATTGCTAAAAAAACACACGTTAATAAGCTTCTCTAAAATACTTTTCTGCTCCACCACAGCAAAATACTATGATCATTTATGTTGTTTAATGTTAATGCTGTTTTCAGTTTGTGAAAAAATACAGATTTGGATTATTACTGGATTTTAGATTAAACTGAAAATGTGATGTTCTTACATTATTGACATGACTTATTTCACAAATACATTACATTCCTGGCAAAGATTTTTTTTTTGTTTACCATAAAATACATCATGTTTTTAGACTGAAGTGGAAGCAGCTGCATCTCTATGAGGAATATTATAGCATTGCTGCCTTATCAATAAAAGTGAATCATTAATGCCTTTGACTACAGGTTAACCCTGTGCCATGTGCCTCTACAGCACTTGTTCAGATCTGCACCAGGAGACTTTTTGCCCATGTGTTGGTTTTTATTGGGCTTTATTTTGTCAGATTCTGTACTAGATGTTAAGTGGATGTTTGCTGCTGGTGCTGTACATACTACAATAGGCTTACAGGATAAGACATAGAGACAGAAACATAATGGTGAATAAATGCTGATTTCTGATCCAACAGTGAAATCTCTCTCTCTCTCTCTCTCTTATTTGCTCATACACAAAAGCAGTCAAAAATTGCATGCTTTATGTGGGTTTTATGTGATACCATGCAGATTTGTACTGATTTATCCTATGTTAATGCAAAAGAATTCCCTAGCTAAGACTGAAATTATTATGGGTGTAAAAAGAGCAGAACTGCAGGTCAGTGCATGAACGACTGTTATTACTGCTCTTACCTGTGACACACTATTTTCATCGCAAGTCTTAGCATGCATGTGTTTATTACTTCTATCTGTTTTGAATACAAGCATTGTCTTGAATTTGCAATTTTGAACGTATACCTTTTGGCTGAAACCCTTGCTTGTGATTGTGTGTGTGTGTGTGTGTGTGTGAGAGAGAGGCCCATTAAGACTTTGAGAGTGTGTCTGTGTACTTTGCTTATTTGCAGTAGCTCCACTATTTTCTGCACAGGCCCTGGGAATCTTTCCAACTGGCTTTATTAACACAGAGCAGCCCAAGTCCCTGACCTTACGATCACAATACCATGGGAACACCAGCAAAAAAGAGAGGTGGGAGCAGTTGGAGAGAGTAGGAGGAAAGGAGTATGGAAGGAAAAGGGTTGCAGGAAGGTGAATGAGGGCCAGGATGAAGGAAAAGAAGGAGTGAAGATTTGCAGAAGAGCAGATATTTTTGGTATCAAAAAGAAGACCTTTGATAACAATCCACAAATGATTTATTGTGAAAACACACTGTGTAAAAATCAAGAGGGTGAGGCTCCTACAATCAAGTCAGATCAATTGAGACAAAAGGAGATTATCATAACCAGCTGATCTGCATTCTGTTAGTGATTCTTATGAATCTTACATTAAATTAACGTGTCACAGCATATACTGGCTTAGTCCTGGTTTAGCGGGCTGCTGTTTTCACGTAATCATTTTTGGCCAATCCTCTGTTTTGCTAGTGAACCATGCTGTATAGAAAATCCATATTTAAAGGGATAGTTCACCCAAAAAGGAAAATTCTGTCATAATTTACTCACTCTCATAATGTTCCAAAACTATATGACTTCCTTTCTACTGTTGAACACAAAAGGAGATAGTTTGAAAAATGTTTCAGTCTTTTCTTTCTCCATGCAATTAAATTCAGCATGGACCAATGTTCTTTGAATCCTATTTACTTTCATTGTATGGTCAAAAACAGTTCTTCAAAGACATCCCAGCTAATAAAAAATGTATTCCAAGAACATTTTGGTAATGTTTCCATTAAGTTATGGAAACATTATTTCTGAATGTTCTCTAAAATTCAAAATGTTGGGTTTTAAAAATGTTTTTCTTGGTTATGCAAATGTTAGAGAAACTGTTAAGTGAACACAATTATTTTGCAAAAAGTTTTGTGCTAAAGTTTTGAACATACTTTACACTTTAAACATACCATACATTCTATTAATGCCACTGGAAGAATGTTTGTTCATAACTTTGAAAGATGTTTCCCTGTTAGCTGGCATAATGGTGAGTAAATGATGACAGAATGTTGATTTTTGGGTGAACTATCTTTTCATCAGACCTAAAATGATCAGACCTAGATGCAAGTGCCAGTAGAAACTGTTCTGCGTATTTTTGCTTAGCCTGCTCCTGAAGCTTGCATTTAAAATGAAAAATCATGGCTGAACCTTAAAATGAATAGTTTTCAGTGTACAGGGTGTGTGTATGTACATCATGTGTGTGTTAAGAGGGAAATACAGCCCTTATATCACAGACTTGCTCTAATGTGCTCCTCCTCACTCCCATACTAAGAGAATGTAACAGATAATAACCACCCAGGCAGCATCTGAGAACACACGCACACATATAAAAACATTTCCATGGAATATTCTGACAGTGCTCTGAGGAAGGGAGGATACTGAAAAGTATTCACCATGTGCTCTGCTACTTCAGTGCAGCCTTTGTGAGCGTGTCAAAGGCTTTGCTCTCTGTGTGGCTACTATTCACAACCTGTCAGTTGTTATTGAGAAAGACCAATAAAGGAGGGAAAGCAAAAGAAAAAGGAGAGAACAGATGAAGAGGTTCGGAGAGGCTGAATAAAAAGTTGTTAGTTTTGTGATAGCCTATATCCTTTTGGGAAAAGTCTATATAAAAATGGTCTACACGACAAACATTTACATGAATATAGTATCCATTTATGAAAAAATGAATGCTTGTGTGTTGTGTCTGTGTTTAGCTGAGAACAATTTCCACAACACTGACATTAAATTAGGACTAATAAGATTGTATTTACAATAGCCTTTTCTATATGTTCCCCAGATCTTTTCAGCACTCTAAACAAAAACTAAAGCCAGCTGCTGAGGCCCCCAGACCAGCATATCAATCAGAGAACCAGATAGTATCCATTACAAGAGGAAGAAGGGGTCGAGTCGAGATTTCCTAGTTTTTGGTGAATTCAGACAACTCTTGTGTTTCCTACCTCACAGTTACAAGTGTGATTTATATTTCATTCATTTATCCTAATATTTAAACTGAACTCATCACTGAAACTCATCACATCTTTTGTGAACTTACCGTTGCGCAAAAAGCGCTTGAGACATCATGGTTTTGTCAGATTGTCAATTAGCGCCACCTCGTGTCCATTCGTGAACAGTACAACACAATGAGTTTGACTTGGTTTTATCTGTGAGTGTTTAATATGCAAATTATATTTTTTGAAATTTGCAATACAGCTAAGTAAACCAATTATAATTACTATAGGTTAGTACCCCATCACGTTTATGTCTAGAACTTATTTAGCTACTTGTATACAGATAGTTAAATATATCAACAATGATAACAGTGTTGTTTTGTTTTGTTTTCCAGTATAACAAAGTGAATAAGAATTTGGTCTGTAAATTTTGGTCAGTTTTACTAAAAGTAGGCCTAGTCGATATGACTCGCATTAGGCCTATTTAGCCTAAATCTTCTGAAGGCATATTTGTGTGATAAATATTGACGGAAATTGCATTGTTGTTGCGTTGTTTGCTGAAATTCTTACATTACATCCACCGATTCATGAACGAGTCATTGAGTCATTTGAGTTGGATCTTTTCAATAAATTGATTGATCTAGTTCCCATTTAGGCCTGTTTTTTTCCGGACACGAATCGGACAGACCTTGTTGTGTTTAACTCACTGACTCGATTTCAATTTCTTTCTGAAACAACGCTTCAGAAGATATATCACGAAATTGTTTGAACCATTTTTATGATACTTTTTGCGTCCTTTTGGCTATAGCAACCAGTACAATATTTAAACTTTATCTTTTTGTGCTTCATAAAAAGCAAGTCGTTAAGGTTTAGAAAGACAACACATTTCTTTTGTTGGATGCCCTGTAACGTGTCTATATTTGAACATGAAAGCTTGGCCTTCACGCGCACTCCTCCTGAACGCCCCTGACCCGCGACCTTCCTCTAAGGTGCTTCCTTTTGCGCAAGCGCAGAACACCCGCTGTGAGCACAGTAGAGCCAAGATGGCGGCGGTGGTGGAGAATGTTGTCAAGCTGTGAGTATTTTCCATCCTTATTTGACTACATATGAGATTTCCATGTTGAACTATGAAATGTAACTTTGAAGTAACAACACAACGTGATGGGCATTTGAATGATTTGCTTAAAGAGAGCTAAGGACACGTGTTTGACAAGGTTATCCGAGCTCTGGTTAAGTTAGCTGTACTAGTAGCTGCCGTGTCCCGCTGGGGTGAATGCTTCAGTTAGCTTCCGTCTTTCAGCATGATCAGGGAGGAAAGCATGTAGGAGGCTTTTCTGTTCCTCTATTGAGTGTGTTTATGTCAGTGGTGTCATAAAGTGCCACGGGGACCATGTTAAGGCGCTCAAATGTTTGATTCAGTTTGTCAGTGCTTTTGTTGCTTGGTTATTCTGCTCAGTTCAGTTTTGGAAGCAGCAGCTGTCAGTCAGTCTCATTGGACTGCAGTTCTGTCATGTGTGGATGTGAAAACGACAGACTAATATCACCTATTTTGAAGCATGTTACATTTACCTGACGCATTTTATATATGTTATTAGCTAAATAGTTTGCTCTGCCTGAAAGTTATTTCCATTTATATAACCAATGATATGTTAACTGTATCATGTAGCTCTTTATCTTTTTTTGCTATATCAAACTGTCCTGAAACCAGGAAGTGCTTTTGGTGAAAATTCGGCTGTTAACTGCCTGCGTTCTTTAATTTAAAACACAGAATTAGCTGTTCAATAAGGAGCTTTTAGAAGAAGGGCAGTGAAATGTTTAAAAAAATTTCTCACCCGATTTTGATAGCCCTGGAATCACCTGGAGAGACAGTTCCTTATTCAGCCCTCACTTTTTTTCTGACTGATGAGTTGAGGACACACTAGCCAAATCCACAACAGTCAGAAAAGGGAACAGAAAACAGGATTTGCACTTCAAAACCAACCAGGAATTGTGTTGAAGTCTATTAAAATTTCAGTGAAATTTTCTGTGATTGGAACTAATAGTATACCAACTAGTAACATATTTTAACAATTTGTCCTGTAGTAACATTAATTTTGCAGTATCAAAAACCCTTACTCAGGAGCCCTGTATACAGCTGCTTTAACATCTGTCTTGGTGGTTTGATATTAAGTGGCTCCTGTGACCACTTGTCATATTGTTTGATATATTTCTAGAATGATTTCTTTTTTCCTAAACCAGTCAAGTACAGCCTATACTCTCCAGCTGGTTTTTTTGGTCAACTCAATCTCGCAAACACTATCAACAAAAGGCTGGAGAGTAGGCATTGGGTGGATCCTGTCTATCAGGCACAGAGTATTTTTAGTATTGTTCATACTAAAAAAAATTTGAACATTTTTATTATATTTTTTATTTGTAGTTTTTGTGTTAGATTTAGTTTTAATTATTGTTGCAGGCTTTTGTTTTTATTAGTTTTAGTTATTCACATTGTTTTTATTAGTTTTCCTTTTATTTTTAAAATATTTCTGCTTGGTTTTCATTTATTTTTATTTTAGTCATTTTAGGATTTCCACTTAAACTTAATTTCATTTAGTTGCCAAGGCAACATTTCTCATTTTTCTTACATATATAGTTTTTTTCATCTAAAATCTGCAAAGACTAAAAGTAATTTGAAAAAGCACATATACATTCACAGCATTCATGGCTGTTTACGATTGTGCATTTATTGTCATTTTACAACGTGGCTCATCTGATATGAAATTAGTCTTAATGTTTTAGCATTTTAACAGGTGAATAGATGACTGGGATGCATTAGTGTTTGCACCACCAGTTCAATGTGGTCACCTTTCTGACTACCTCTGAATATGGTTTGACACTGGACCTCAATTACACCTGGATTTGGTGCTGTCCATCAAGTGGATCTTAATAGCAGGTGTTCGTGTGTTCAGAGTGTCTAGTTTGTGTTCAGAGTGTCTGGTTTGTGGAATGTGCTTTTCCGTTGAGCAAGAGTCTTTTGAAGCTGCAGCTCTGTGTTTTGGCGTCTTTAAGGCGGGTGATCATCCCAGGGCTGTTTTGTTGTCTGGGCTGTAAACCCCTCAGAGCTCTTGGTTGTAACACACCAAAGCTTTAAGCTTTTGTTTCATCCTCTGTGACATCAACGCCCGTCTGTGCTCTCTCTGGGCTCTTAGCGGTTGTCGGGGTGACGGGCGGCAGCAGCACCTGCTAAGTGGCTGGAGTGAGAGAGTTACAATGACTGAGCTGCATGCCTGCAAGACCTCCTGCTGCATACAAA
>JAUZSZ010230672.1:0-10923 GCA_034780575.1 Labeobarbus marequensis
CAATGGCTTGGTAAGATGACCCAACCAGGGCAGTTGAAGTCAGTTTTATCAATTAGCACCCTAGAGTTTTTATGAGAGATGGCTATAGTTTCCAGATCTTGTGGTCTTGTGGCCATCAGATCAACTCCACTGCTCATCCCACCAAGGGCTAAACGACCCTTTCCTTATTATTGAAAGACCTGAGGATTGTGAAATGCTGTTATCTGACTGTTGAAGAACAGCTGAGACGAGGGCCAGTTCAGACACCCTTATCTCTGATGGACTCATTACACTCATATCCTGGGTAAAATAAACTATTGCACTGTAGCATCAGCATGAAACAAGTGGTGCTTTTTTGATGAATGTGACTCATTTAAATAATTAGTTTTTTGGGATGTTTATTTTTTGTTTCATTTTGAATAAGCTGATTTGGTGCTCAAGAAACACTTCTTATCATTAACAAAGTTGGAAAGAGTTGTGCTGCTGTATGTTTTTGTGATACATTTTTTCAGCATTCTTTGATGAACAATTAAAAAAACAAAACATTTATTTGAAAAATAGTTTTGTAATAATGTTAAAGTTTTCACTGTCATTTTTGATCAACCCTAACCTAATGTTAGTTTGTTTTTTACTCTGAGACGGAAACAAGCTTCTGTAATTGACAACTAAAATATAACAGGAATTTAATTAATTCTAATTAAAATACAACTTAAATGTGTACTGAATGTGGAATAGGTGGAATTATTTTTTACATAATCAGACACATCTTTCTTGTATAGTTTGCAAAAATAGCATTAGTAATGCATTTGACACAAACACCACTTGTGCGCTTTATTATTTTTATTATTTGTAAGGAGATTTTGCCAATAATTTAAAATGTTTTATGGATTCTAGGATGTTTACTTGCTCATAATATTTGTTTCAGTCTTTTGTCTCAAACCACTGGATTAACACATTCATTCATTATTTTATTTTATTTATTATTTAATTTAATTTTATTATCTTATTTTATTTTTAATGGTGTGAGAGTGATACACTTGTATTTTTGAGGAGACTTTACAATAAGTCTAAGTTGTAGAAAAGCTAAAAATAACACTATTGTTTACATTACTGACATTTTTTATTACTAACATAAGCTCTGTGAGAATTCCTCTTCCTTGTTCCGAACAAGTGTCACATGTTCTTAACACATGCAACATTTTTTAATAACGCTCTTGTTCTTTCATTTTTCGATTCTGCCTTTGTCTTTCACCGCGCTGACAGTAGATCTCTTTAGGCAATATAGGGTGGTTCATTTTAGGAGTCTGCCACGTGAGAGGGCTCGTCGCCAAGCACCGTGCCGCCCACAGAAACATACGCTTGGCCCTCTTCTTCTTTTTCCCTCGGCAGACAAATTGAAAGTAGATTATTGTTGGTGTGGCTTCTGGCTGACCTGGCACTAGTCCATGTCAGGAATTCCTGAGATGTGTGTGTCAGGAAGACCACTCTTTGGCCCTGTAGATAATAGTCCGGCTTTGTTCTCAGGGAGTTCTCTCTCTGCTCGCTGTAGTCTTATCCTGCTTATCTTGCTTGGCTATACTTGACATCAGCACAGGGAAAAGAGAAGATGACTGTAGTGCGCCAAGCAGAAACTCCCATTTGAGATGCAAAATAATTTTACTGGGGAATTTGCACTATGATCGTTCTTCTTTTGGTTTCGGTGCTTGTTTAGAAGCTGATATTTCGCTAATTGCTTGCATATGAATGCAAACTGAAGAGATTACTCCTTGCTGGATTGTATTTGATTGCCATTACTATTTAAGGTACATTTACACATTTACTCATCTAGATGTTGTTCCAAACCTATACGACTGATGTTCTTCTGTGAATCAGAAAATAATATTTAAGTCAGTGGAGTTTAATGTTGTTTTAGACACCACTGGCTTTCATTTTATAAACAAAAACAGTTGAAACATTCTTCAGTATGCCCTCTTTTTTGTGTTCCACAGAAGAAAGTAAGTCATTCAAGTTTGGAACAACGTGAGGGTTGTTCCAGAGTAAATGATGGGACAGAACAGCCGCGGTCTTGTCTGGTCAGGTGTGAACGGCCTTCGGTGAGTGTGAAGCGACCGTTAGGCTCCCTGGAGTCTCTCAAAGACCTGACTGCTACCAGCCAATGCAGGACTAGTTCCACCTGTTTAAGCTTGAAAACACCCAGGACTGCTTAGAAACCAGCTAACCGTCAGAATAGGGCTTTTCCTGAATGTCTGCTTGTCATGAGAAAGCGTACTGAAGTAGAAAAATGCATTTCCACACAAAAGGAGCGAAACAGAATTGCATATTCAAAATGAAACGCTTGACCAGGGAAATTGAACTTCGTCAATGGCGTGTCAAAAAAAAGATTTGCATTTTGTAATCTGTCCATTTTTAATGCAGAATCAATCATTGATAATTGTATAAGTTGGCTTGATTGATGTGTGGAGAGTATTTTAAGGTTTTGTGAGTCTGAACATGCTGCTCACAGCATGCGGTTTCTTTTCAGCTGTGATTTGTTAGTTGTCACATAAGTCCAGCCCAGGACTACACTAAACCTAAGTGTTAAAATCCCATAGCAACTATTTGCCTCAAATATTTGGCTGTGAATTACATTAATGACCACACTCTTATCAGCCTGATAATGGTTAATTAGTTCTACTTAATTAACCTGGTAATTCTGATTAATATCTTTTTAACCTCATTAAGTGCTCATGGGTGCAAATGATGATATTCGCTGTCTGATCCCACAAATCATTTGCAAGGAACTCTCCATTGTAAACAAAGGAGGAATTAACGAATGTGCCCTCATGCTGGTGGTGTGGTGTCTAAGGAGAGAGCTATTAAATGGTGTGAAGATATTTATACCCATCTTGTGTGCACAAGGGCATTTAAATGTTAAAATGGCAATATGATATCACGCTCATCATTTACGTCTGGTTCTTTATATACAATATAGTTCAGGTTTAGCCAAAGGACATACTGTTCCATTATTACCTATAGAGAGGTCACTTATTGTAAAAGGATTTAGAACAGGTGACTTTTTTAAACTGATGAATAATTGTTGAAAAACATGTTTTTTCTGTCTCTCTCTCGTCGAACCTCCAGGGTGCTAACAGATAAAACCTACTTCAACTGCCCCAGTTGGGTCGCCTTACGGAGACTGTGCCGTACACATTGTGTGGGAAACTCAAGTAGTGTCGCTCACAATAGCAGGTCTATTTCATACATGCACCGAGTCTTCTGTTGTGCTCATTTTGGGTTGAAAGCCTGCAGGTATTGACACTGTTTTGGTTACACAATACGCAACATTGTTTTGCTTTTTCGAGGGATATTATGTGTAATGCTACGGCTTGTCGAGCCCAACCTGTTACAATTGGAGAAAGTGCGAGGGCTGTAATCACGCAGCTGATCGATATCTGACACTGATGAAATATGGCATTTATTTACTTTGTGCACAAACTGTGGTTGTCCTATTGCGCTGTAATCAGAGGTTCTCTCCTTACCGTTCAAAGATCATGTCAAGCACTTCCATTTATTCCCATTTTCCGTTTATTTTGCATCAATGGATGAATGGGCCAGGAGAGAGCAATGACAATGGCGGAGTGCAGGTCTGTCAGAAGTGAAAGGCATTACGCAGACAGGTGAGCTCATAGCACGGGTTTCCCTCCAGTGCATTTTCTCACATTCTTTACAGTAGAAGTCACCCCTGATGAATGAAAACATGGCCCACCGTGTGCAGATGGACAAAGGCTGTCGTTTCATATGCAGGTGTTATTTCTTTAAGCTGCAGTGAGTGTTTTCCCTCTTATTCAGATGTCACAACTACTGCAGTTTTACAAAACAGCCACTCAAATGCATAAAGACACACGAACCAACAACATTTGCTAATTGTTTGATGGAATGTGTGACGACAATAGATATTTTTTCTGTATAAAAATGTTTTTGCTGGTCGATTTCCAGATTTGATGTTCAATTCTTCATATCCTGGCTTTTCAGTTTCTCAGGAAAACATTTCAAAACAGCTTATGTGAGATATCCTACACAACAAAAACTAAAAGCTTCAGTCTTGTGCATACTTAAAAGAATAGATCAGAGAAAAAAATGAAAATCAGTCATCATGTCATCATGACTGTTTGTACAGCGAAAGTCGGTGGGGTCCAAAGCATTTGTTTTTTTTTTCTAAATATCTTATTGTGTGTTCTTTGTGTTGCTTTTATTCATTCAAGGTATACTTCATCAGTTTATGCATTCCCTGGGAATCAAACCCATGACTTTGGTGTTGCTAGCGCTGCTTCTGTTTGAGCCACAAGCAAAATAAATAACGTTTGGAATGACATGAAGGTGAGTAAACGATGACAGTATTTTTATTTTTGCGCTAACAATCTCTTTAAGTCACCTGAATAGTGTGGTTAAGCTGTCTCAAATGCCAAAATGTGTGTAAATTGCTCATACAATTATTTTAATTACTAATACATTTGTCCCTGGCATGCACATACAGGTCCTGATGGCTGAGTATGAATGTGTCATGGAATTCTGTTTGGAAAGTAGAAAAAAAAGATGGACAACATTTTTGGCACACTGGCATGTGAGAGCACAGGCCTGTATGGAAGGGCTTCTCTTGTGCATTTTTGACCCCAGACACATGCAGTCACTCACAGAGACAAGTTTTGTGTCCCCAGACAAGAGTTGCTCCAAAGCAGGCAGAAGCAATTACACTTGGAGACAAAGAGGCCTCCAGAGGAGATGAGAGACATGGAGCAGTGAGTGGGAGAAACTGAGCAGCTACTGGAAGTTAACTGTGTGGATATACAGTATATTTCTGCTGGGCTACAGTTTATATCACATGACTTTATTGACTTGAGCATATCACAATTGGAAATGTCATCCATTGCAATACACTTTCCACAAAAAAACATATCATGTCAGAGATTTATTTTAAATTATATCAGTTTTCATTCTTCGCATTTCACACAGTCTTTGTATTTTTATTTTTCCCCTCATGATTATCCATATCCCTGGTCCACACCCTTAATACACCATGTACTGTTTCTCCTTTGAAAATTAGCAAAGGTACAGTTTTCAGTGTTGCTTTTTCAGTACATGGAAAAGTGTTTATGTTAGATCGCGGTGAGTTTCTTCTGCTGCTCAGGTGATGGGGATAATTACTATTCTGGAGACTTTAGATTAGATTGTAATTGAAAATCCAGGTGCCTGAGTGAAAAGCCTGTGCAGAAAGACAAACAGAGGGAAAGGCAATTTAGGCCATCAGCCACAGTAAATACAGTGCAACCTTTACAGCGTTTACCTATATTCACCAGTGTAAGCTGAAAATTTTTCTTAGTTCATCTGCTGTGTGGGGTTACATTGGCCCCACGGGCATTCAGACCACCTTTGAATCGGCAGAGGTTTTGTCCTCACCTGTACCTTGTCTTGTCTGAGACCCTGCAGTGGGTCTCGGGTCTTTATCATGGTCCAGTGGAAGTGAAAGGACTTGTTCTTTTGTCGTTCTTGTGTGGTAGACAAGCACAGGAAGATCGAGTGGACGACTCTGATGGTGGTCGGTGCAGTGGACACAAATATTTGCTCCTGTGTCCACACAAATTTGTCTAGGTGGTTGAGTTGCTGAGCGATAGGTAATTAGCTGCACTTAGACACCACAGAAAAATGAAAGGGAAAGGAGCAGATCTTCAATTTAAAATGATTTTTTATTTGTAAGGATTTTCTAAAAAGGATATTTATTTGTTATGTAATAATATGCCATAAAATCACACATTAATGTAATGTTTACACAGGTTTGTATGTGGATTCAATGTGGAAGTTATAGCACAAGCAGCTTGACTTTTTTTTTATGGAAACAATTGATTATGGGTGTGCAATGACTGACTCAGCCATTAGTCAGAACATTTAACAGTGAAATGGAGAGGTGTAAGAAGTGAGTTTTTTTTTTTTTAGCATGTGATGAAGGGACCTGTGTACCCTGAAGGGCACATCCTCTCAACATGTCTTAAGGAGTGCTGCTACAACTTGCCTGTTTGTCTTTAATACAGAAGTGATAAATAGATCTGAACGTGTGAATTCAGGTTGGAATCTGTTGGGTCAGTGTGTGATGGTCCATCCATGAGAAAGTGCAGAAATGACTCCAGTCTAATTTACACGTATCAGTGCAAGCAAATTCATGTTATGTTAACTGAAGATGAGCATCAATGCAAAAAAACTAAAATACGCTGATGCCATTATACTGTACGTGGGCATAGATGTGAATGTAAACAGGAAAGTTTAAACATTTGCAGTCATGCACATATATACTTGACAAAGATCACGTATCATTCACAAGCCATAAGTGTGTGAGGGTAGAGACTCTGGGATTGTGTTCCTTCATAAAATCAACATTTTCTTTATCTGATCTCCCTAAAAATCCAACAGAAAAGTCTTGCATGCCTTAGACAGACTAAATACTCACTAATCTCCTGCTTTATCTGTTAAAAAGCATGGTTTGTTTCACACAAACATTATGAATTTTTTTTATTTAGAAAATAAATAAAAGTGTTGCTCACACAGCTACAGTTCATTACGACTAATGAGTGTAATGTTTGATAAATATATCATCAATAGCCAATCTCTCTTGGAAGTGTGTGTGTAGCTGAAGATTGTTCTATCCCGCTACACATGTACTGTTTGCTGTTTAGTAATTAAACTAAAGTTTCATTAAAATAAAATGTGGTGCAGTCTATTAAAGCAGTATATTTGAAACTGGCATATACAGTGTAGTTTTGTGCATTATGTTATCAGGGAAATGTTATAAAAACCAAGAAGGAAATTCAAATTAAGTTCATGTAAACACAACTCATACAGCCAGGGGCATTTTAGAGAGGAATCACATGCAATATTTTCATTTACAATATTGAAAAACTATACAGGAAATACAATAAAGTCATTCAAAGAAAAAAGACTTTGTCAGTGTTAAGGTGAAGGCCAGATTGTATGAAATAAAAAATAAAATAAAAAATCAGTAGGCTATTTATTAGAATATTTAATTATGTCCCTGGTGCATCAGTACTTTATTCTTTTTATAAAATATTTGGCATATATAGGCCTATCTGTTATTCTGTTAAAAAAGTGCATTTTTATCCATAATGGTAATCTAAGCTTCACTCGCGAATCAGTTAAACTGGACATTGAAACAATTTCTCGGACCAAATTAGGCATCATGTAAATATCAGAATGTCTCCGGGAAGATGGTGTCCTGTCTGCCAATCTGCAATCTCCTTAATTGTGTTTAGAAAACAACAAAGGGGGATAAAACTCCCGTTCCTTTCATACACAAGGACAAAGCAAAATATAAAATGTATATAGGAAAATCCATCCAAAAACAAAGGCAAATTGGAAAATTTAATGGTATCACATATAGCGCTCTAATAAACTTGATGTGCTTAATAATAATAATAATAATAATAATAATAATAATAATAATAATAATACACCAACTTTAATGCTTTAAAACATATGTAACATAGGCTATGATAAAAACATTAAACATTATAAATATTTGTATTATGTATATAATATATTGTGCACTGAAGTGGAGACAGCAGTTCGGTTTCTTGGGTATTTCGCACGTCTGTTGCTGTCTCGGTTGTAATTTTTTACAGTTAAAATAAATACACTTGTACATTGCTTGCGCTGGGGAAAAGGACACCCTTTGTATTTCAGGAAATTCTATCCATTTCCATTTCCACCTCTCTCTAGACAATGCGATTGTACCGGACTCTGAATTACGTAGTAAGTGTAAAAATAACTGAACTATATAAACCGACAGAATCAGATTGTACAAATGCTGCTGTTTGCGCGCGAGAACAGGAGAAACAGCACGCGCGAAACGTTTCCATATTTCTCTGCAAATAGTTATCTTACTGCTATGAAATATTTTAAACTAGGCTATTTTTAAATACTATTTTTCGTTCTATCTACACTTAGTTTGTGTCAGGGTCAGGGATGTTAAAATGTCTCGTCCTTGGCATCAGGTGGAATAGTGTTTTTGGTTAAAGCTGCCCACCTTGTCTCTAAACGTAAGCCCGAGAGCATTAGGCCATCAATTTGCATTTTAATCAACTGAAAGAGGAGGCCTATTGACTCAGAGATCATTAACTAACATGTACCTGCATTGTTGAACATTGAGATTATCATGTTGTTTCGATGGCTCCGAGATTTTACTGCTGGTTGTTCAAATGCTAATTAAGCTGGAGTTCATTCTGGAGAAATTAATACCTATATCAAACACAAGAGATCAGGTCAATTTAAATATGATGAAGAGGTGAAACTCACAACAATGTAGCTGGTTTATTGAAACTTTTGGTTCCATGTTATATAAATTGTTTTATTTTTAATTTAGCATTTATTTTTTATCATGTTTTGTTTTGCATTATTTGCCACGCACCTTTAATATAGGCCCTATAAATAGTGAATAATTTATACAGATTATTTTCAACACTTTTTTAATAGATTTTTTTTAAATATATAATTTACCAAAACTGATTAAACGGCCCTCCAATAAACTACAATAAGTCCCACCGAGCAGGGGGTTTGTGGCGCCCCCTTCAGAACTCAGATAACACTCAGAATTCAGAAACTGAAAGAAACTTGGGGGGAGTATCCAATAAATTACAAATCCGATAGGCTATAGTATCACTAGCATTAGCAGGATTATTTGGATGTGAAAGTGTTTGTCGTTGAATCATAGCCTATGACTATGATGTGAACTGAATTATCATTAAATGTAGTGTGATTAAATATTTAGCCTACAATGACAACACTACAGCAGATCCAGCACGCACATTTTAGGGTGTTTGAATCCTTCCATAATTTATCCTGTAGAACATATTTAAGCAATCTTCGTAATTTAATGGAATAAGGAGATACGGTTAATTAAAGGGCAAATTATCAATTGTGTTATGACAATATTTACATGTTGTTAAGGGTAGCCAGAGTAAATCTGATAAGCTACAACTACATGAGCAACGTCACGAGAGCACGCCCCCCGCGACATTCAGGCCCTCCTTATAATGGGACAGGTAGGCAGCCAGTCAAACGAATTAGAGACGCATTGTCTATCTCGGACTGAATGAGAGTGAACAGCTACTGAGTTCCCTAACATATGCAACATGGCTCTTGCAGATGTGATGTTGCCTTCGATAAATACTTTTGCAAGCAACCAGATGTTAGACGAAAAGCAGTCTGCGATTGTTCGGGTGAGTTCAGCTTTTCATTTTAATTGTATTGTGCAGTTTTTGAATTATGAGGGTATGATAGGCTTTAGGTTTTACATGGTTTTATACGTTTTTGTTATTGGTAAATAGAGCTTAACAAATAGCTACAAATCGTGTTCGTATAAAGAAGAGACAGTTGATCGCTATAGTGCTTTCGTTAGAATTGTCATCGTAGCCTACTGTACATCAGCAAAAAAATAAATAGCCTACTGTCATTATTTAGCGCTTAATTCTATAATTCAAGAACATAGCAAGAATTTAAAAAGTTTTGTTAAATCAGTTAAGATTGATTTAAGTTGAGGTTTGGCTGTGTTGTGAATACTACCATTTGCGTCGAACTTTGTCTCCCCTACGATTCATCTTTATAATAATCAGCATGTCTGTTTTTGTCAGCATTTTTTATTATTTTATTATTTTATCATTTGTATGACTTTGACTCTATTATCTGAAGAAAGTCTTACCCGAATTATTTTTTTCTTCAGGACTGGAAAGTTGATCTAACTAAATCTAGCGCGACAGCTGGAGACGTGAGACCCCTCATCGAGGTGGAGTTCAGCATAGTTGAATCTCCACCTTTGGCCAAAGACGAGGATGATCTTTCCAAGTTTTTGGATCTAGAGTTCATTCTGTCTAACACTGTCGCGTCTGAAAACGACAACTCAGCGCAACAGCCGCCCGCCTATTCTCTACCGGAGTCCCCAGAAAGTTGCAGCACCGTGTACGACAGCGATGGATGTCACCCGACGCAGAACGCATATTGTGGCAACACCTTTAACGCGCGTCCCGGTCACAGTCTGGTAGCCGAGTTGTTTACTCCGGACGTGAATTATCACGGCGACTCGCATGAATATAGTTTGAAAGGACATTTAGACAGGCTGGAGTACACTGAACTGAGGGCTATGAACTCTCGAAACCAGGCACACGTGTCCAGTTCTAATAACGTGGGATACAAAATAAAAAGTGAAAACCACGAGCAATCCTGCATGATGGTAAACGACTACGTGGGCCTTTATTATGGACAGCAGCAGCAGCAGCACCACCAGGCTTATGGGCATCACGTGCAACAAGATGTGCCTCGGGACATTTTAGGGAGGAAAGACTGCATCTTAACAGAGATGAACTCTCACCATCATATTGACATTGCACATCAACAGCAGTTCATGAATGGTGCGTCTTTTCCACCTCAGTACGCCCAGCATCAACAGTATCACGGACATTACAGCATGTTTAGCGAACCACTGCGGGCAAATCACCCAGCCATGCCAGGTGTGATGCTGACTCCACCATCCTCACCCCTCCTGGGATTTTTAAACCCCGAAGACAGCAAGCCAAAACGAGGGCGTCGGTCATGGGCACGAAAGCGGACAGCGACGCACAGCTGTGAATTCCCCGGATGTGGGAAAACGTACACAAAAAGCTCTCATTTGAAAGCGCACATGCGGACACACACAGGTATGTAGCGGACTTTTATAGGCTACGTGTTGTTTTTAACTTAATTTCTCACTATAAAATGTTTAACCAAAGTTTGTACACGATAGTAAATGTTTTATTCTGTTCTGTTGACAGGTGAGAAGCCCTACCACTGCAGCTGGGAAGGCTGTGGCTGGAAGTTCGCCAGGTCAGACGAGTTGACGCGTCACTACAGGAAACACACCGGACACAGGCC
>JAUZSZ010231900.1:0-10913 GCA_034780575.1 Labeobarbus marequensis
TGAAAAAAAAATGTTATTAATGTTATTTAATGTTAATTAATGTTATTTAAAAAATGTTATTAAAATTTTATTTAAAAAAATAAGTTTAAATTATAAATACATCGTAATATATAATTGCATAAAATGATCTCATACAATGGCATAAGATCATACTGCCATTGGTCATTCTGCCAACTCCTACTAAGTCAGCTAAAAAAAGGCCGGCATTGCTAGTCGCCAGCATATACAAGTCGTGTTTTGGATGTTGGTGTGCTGGTCTCCAGCTTCTTATATACCACCCACGTATCTTCATCATCGAGTTCTCCATAACCCTACCATCCCACCCGGCTCTGAAGCGGCCTGTAGGAGCCCTGGTCATCGATCAGTGCTCAAATCGCAAAATATCAAAAAATGAGAGTGTTTCTCTAGCGGGTCAGGACAGTGCCATTTATCTCCTGCCCTATGTGTCCTGCATCCAAATGAACGCTTTAGACGAGAGCTCGCATTTCAAACCAGGTGATAATCTCTGAGCCAGCATGCGGGAGGGACGGGAAACGGGTCAGCAGGAGGAAGACAAGGTCGTACTAGCACCATGGCAGGCTTACAACATCAATACTTTTTAGTTTGGCAGGTGTGCGATAATTAAATTACATAGATCTGCATGGCACGCAGACAGTGAGATGCAAAAGCGCTAAGCCCTAACCCTTCATGACAAACGCCAATTAATCTGTGGCATGGGGTAAAAAAAAACATCAGTAGTGGAAACACTGGAGCAGATTTGTTTCTTTCTGTCCAACTGGATGAACCTGGAGTCAGAGCTGGCAAAATCCCTAAAAAATGACATATAGTGAGTACTAGTGGAATAAAAAAAAAACAAGCTATCATTCATGGCATTAAGTACACAGAAGTAGACTGTAAATTGATATGGAGTGATGCTCTTTATATACGACTATTAATTGTCAAGGGAGACCAACCAATCAAAGTGAATTATTACTTAGGGCATTTGATGGCATGATAATTTATCTTATTTTTTATCTTAGCTACTTTTCAGTCTCTCACCTGCTGTCAGTGTGATAAAGAATAATGTTCTTAAGAGATTTCTGAAAACCATCAACAACCCAACACACACACATTATCAACAAGGGGTGTTTGAAACAAAAAACAAAAACACCAAATTAATTCAGTATTAAAACTTAAGACAAGCTTGCTGTAATAAGAGATCCTTGTTCATTTACATCTACTGACATATTATGAACTCCTTAATAGCAGGGGACCCCAAACACTTGTCAAGCCAGACCCTCAAACTAGCAGAAACCTTTTAGGAATTTATAGAACCACTAAAAAAAAATTCTGAGCAAACAAACTCTCCGTTTCATTTTATTTTAATCAGCACAGTGTGAAATCTTTGATGGAAATATTTTCATGCTCTACTAGGAAACTTTAATAATTTCAAGCTCCACTGTTATGAAACGATGTCTGGTGTTATTTGGATCTGATTTCCTTTGGTTAGTTTAACAAAGTTCGGAAATTTGATTTCTTCATTTACTTTTGTTAGGCCACCATGTGTTCAGTATTTTCTTGCTAGAAAAGTTCATGTCAGGTGGCTTTGTCTTTCAAGAAAAAAATATGATTTGGTTTTAAAAACACAAATGTGCACATATAAGTTGTTGGGTTTAATTGGGTTGCATGATCACACGTCTTGTATTAACTACCATGAAAAGATTCATAGGTAGCTTAAAATGCACCCATGAACCGTTTATCTTTGATTCTAGGTCTGCATTAATGGTGTCACATTAAGCAGTTGTGGATAATCTGTGATACTTTTATCTAAATTTCATACACCAATTATTTTTTTCAAAGCCATCCTCATAGGAGCCATTCACATCCAATGACCATTTCCAAAAGAGCTCAGTATTCAATTCAAACTACAGTCAAAAGCTAATTACCTTATTATATAACCAAGATTGGAAAGATTTTTTTTTCTTGGCTTGTGTTAGCTAATTAAGTTAGTAAGTAGACTGATACCCTTTCTTTTAGTTAAACATATAGAGCTTTTCAGTCACGATGCCAATCTATCAGCAAACTCAGATAACTACTGCTATTGATTCCCTTGAGGATTTCTTACAGATTTTAAAAATTATGGTTTTCAGTTTGAGCAAAATAAGGTCGATGCTTAACATTGCCCGAAGAGACTTTCAGATTTTTCTCCTACAAAACAAATTACACTCAGTCAAACTTGAATTTGTAGCCATTTGCAGTAGGTGTAGGCTAGTTTTTTTAGCTACTAGTTAGTATGTAATATATGTTCCCTTACAAAATTAACCATGGTTTTATTATAGTAAAAGTGTAGTAACATGGTTTTTTTGATGCATTGATATAACCACAGTTTTACCACAAATACCATGATTAAACTGTATGGTTAGTGTAGCAAGACCATGGCTAATTTGTGGTTACCATTGTTTAACTATAATAATCATGTTTTTTTTTTTTGTTTGTTTGTTTTATTTGTCGTAAAACCATGGTTAATCTGAATAAAAGTCTCTTCAGTCATGTTAACCACAGACATTATTTTTCGCATAAATCTAAAACTATGTTATTTAATTATTTAAAACATAAATCCAGTGTGTCATACTTACTTAAATATCTGAAACTTGTTTTATCACTAAGGCAATACTAAAGTAATATAACGCCACAGTATTTGTGTTCTGGAGCTGGTTTTTCTGCTATTATGTTCCAGAAACGATTTTAACCATAAACTAGCAGGTAGCTAATTTGTTGCTAATTCACAGCTAGTAACCAGCTAATATGTTCCAATCAACTTAATCTGGATTTCAAGCAGGAATCCACCCTGAAAATCACCAAATAAACATTTTAAATAATTGAATACAAAATACCTAATGAGGGGAGAGATGACGAATCCTACTATGGCAAACGTATTAGCTTATGAATATTAATTACGTCATGCAGACGTTGCCATCCAATAGTGAAGTTTTTTTTATTATTGTGACGCTGACTTTGCGTCTTTACTTTCCAATGGCTCGTCCTAGCTTTTGAATATTAATAGCCAAGCCTTTCCCATAGTAGGTTTCGTAAAATCAGGATATGCAGCGAGATCACCTGACGCGTTGTCGTTGCTCTTGCGCTTCCCTCCTCACAGCCGACCAACAACATGGCTCTCAAAGACCAAAATCAACACATGATGCTCTGCCTTTTGCTCCTGACGCTCGTCCGGACCGCCGAGGCGTTTGACGGAGGAGACGCGGCGGCTTTGCTGCTGGGCGCGACCGTGACGCTCGTGGGAATCTGCGCGTGCCTGGGCTGGTACGCACGCACACGAAACGGCCAGTTTTGATGACAACCTGCTAACCAAGGCCTCATCCGGAAATGTGACTGAGTGCATAAAGATTGTCATGCATTTTTACTGAATATAGTTGGAAATGCGCGCAAAGGAAGGACCTACATGGATAATATGAGCTATTTATTGTATTCTTTGACGCATTATCCCTATAAATGTCACTTATGTGGGACACTGGACACTTCCTTCCTGTCTCTGTGCACCACATGGGAAACTTCCACAACAGTATCAGCATTAAAAAGCTCATTAGATTATTACTGCACGACACCAAGATCACATTCAGACATTCTCTGACACATTTCTATGGACTTGGACTTGATGTTGGTCTTCTGCCATGTTACAATCACTGCAAGACAATCCACTTGCGGTTTGAACACTGAAATCACTTAATTGTTATATGGCTACTGCTTTCTCTGTCTAAAGCATTCAATGCCAATGTGCTTTATGGAAGGAGGGTGATTCTGCTTGCTTTGTGTGTTTATAATGTGTTCAAGTCTGACACTTTACTACATCTGTGTCAAACTGATGGACTATGTTTGAAGTTTGTACGCATTAAAAATATTTTCACTAAACTGACACAATTAAGAAAAACTCATTTTTTTCATTTTAGATGTGTGAACAAGTTTCAAATGATCAAAATAAGTGACATTTATTTTCGAGAATGATGGCACAGTCACTTTTCAGGCAAAATATTTCAGAAAAATACGTTTATTAGCTTTTATATTATAAATATAAAACAGTAGACATTTGAAATTAAAAAAAGGGGTCTGAACACATGGTTGTCAAAGATTTGTGGATCATATCCATAGGTAAGGTGGTTATTTTGCTAAGACACCTGTATGCACTTGAGGATAACCTTTTACATTTATGAATTAACACACATCTAAAGCAACCTACACTGCACACAAGATATGCATCTTTTTTTTTTTTTCCAAACAGTTCATGCAATCGTTGGTAACTGAATCCAGGACCTTAGCATTGCTACTACACTCTACTGTTTGAACTACAGGAACTTCAAGCAATAAACTCAGGACTAGCTAGTAAAAGGTTGTTGCAACCATCTTTCATTTTATTTAATGCTTTAAAATACACATTTTTAATTGTACAAGCTAAAGTGCTCAAAAAATACCTTTGGGTTCACTGTATGTCCAGTGCCAATTATGCAATAGCATGAGACACCCGTCTTGGTCTTTATTCAGGGAAATGCTGTGTATCACACACAATAGGCCATGTCAATTATTTATGTTGAGTAAGTTTATCCTGTGCTGCTTGCTTCTTCTAAGCACATTAAAATGCACAATGACAGTAATGATACCCCGATTAGATAAGTTCAAGTTCAAAGTCTTGTCTGTCAAATACAGAATGTTACACAGCATTACAAAAGCAGTGTAAAAATGTGTAATGCACAATGACACAATATATAAATAAGAATAAAATATTTAAATAAAAGGTCCCTTTATAATAAATACATAAAGCCATGTCTTATATATTTATTCATATGTGATGACAGATAAGATATTGCAGTGCATAAGAAAACAGGCACGGTATATACAGTGGCATATACTGCACTACTGACATGATACAGTATTCACAATAAACATTTATTAAACCACATGCGACGGCACATATGACACTAGTACACTCTGATAAAGGGCAAAAGGGATCCGTGATGCTGCTGCACCCATCAGTGCAGATGATGCTACTGCTGCTGCTGCTGCTGGGATCACAAATAGCGCCAGTGCGCATGCGCCGTCCGCACCATTTACTGTATAATCACAGTGGGGGAAAAAGAGCAGGCAACAAAATTAAGCCATTTTTACGGCAAAGTGACTGCTGCCATGTAAATACCCGACAGGGAAAGAAAGGGGGAATATCAACAGGTATGTTTTTAATTGATATTTTATAGCGCTGTCTCTGTTGCACTCGATATTTGCATGCATGTATTTGAAGGAATTGCTGTGCCTATAATGGACGCTCAGCCATCCAGAAATCATTCCGATTTAAAAAGCAAAGGGAAAAATAGATCGTGTGTGTACTGAAATCACACGCAAACACCCAAAAGATCCTGTATCTGTTGCTTATTTTGATGCGACGCGCTGAAACGTGTTAAAATGCAACTGGAAACACAAAGATTTATTATTTTATTATATAGGGAAAGGCTCTTCGTGCGTTTAATATGAAATAAACTGGAGGCTATTAAATAGAGTCGATTTATAGACGCAATCCATTGTTTGTTTATTTTTATTTTTTACTCGAATTCATCATCATACCGATACTAATAAACAGTAAATCTAGGTTAGATGGGGAAAAAACAGAAATGTAATTCTAAAGCTTGAGTTTTTTTCCCAAATGACTTGCAATAAATTGTGTTGTTGCACTGAACGTCTGTATTAAAGACACAAATAACCTATATATAGCTAAAGTATAACATGGTGCATTTATTCATATTCCTTCAGTTCCAGTCAATCATATGAGGATTCAGGACTGATTTTACACAGTATCATGATAAACAGAGGGAATGAACACGGTCAGATTCTGCAGGATCTTTGGGTGTGATCAACAGCTTTTCTTGCTGCATTTCGACAAATGTTCCTTTCGGGTGTAGCGGATAATCATTAGATTTCAAGTCTTTTTCCATCATAGCACAGATGAATCCGCCTCTAGACGGATGTCTAGCCGTGGTGATGAGCATCTTGTCGACTGCACTCTGTCTTTGCCGTTATTTATTTAATTTGCTTTAGAAAAAGGGGAGATGTTGGGGGTGGGGGTCTGTTATTTTAACCAGGATTTATGTCGGTGTCCAATGCCGAATCCCTGTGATGAATTAAGCAACTGTATGAGCTCGGCGCAGGCGGCATACCGTTGCAGTCGCAGTTTCAGTTTCGTATGCAATTAGAAAAGCAATCTGAATGACAAAAGAAATGAGCGATGCAACGCAAAGCCCCCAAGTTTGTTTTGTGTGAGCGAATCCTAATGGGTGGATCGTGTTTTTCAGGGATCCTTTTAGGTGTGATGAGACAAAGGAACAAAGGATGCCTTAGAAGAGAGGCAGCGACAAACAAGGCTGGAACCTGCTTCAAAGCACACCAGATGGATCTATCGCTCCACGCTCCATCCAGATCATGATACTTGGCTAAAGCTTTAAGCGTTCTCTATGATCCCTTCTCCATCTATGGCGAACTACAGCCATGCAGGGGACCACAACATCTTGCAGAATGTCTCTCCGCTCGCCACTTTCCTTAAACTGACCTCCCTGGGTTTCATCATCGGCGTCGGCGTGGTCGGAAACCTCCTGATCTCCATCCTGCTGGTCAAAGACAAGAGCCTTCATCGAGCACCCTACTACTTCCTGCTGGACCTCTGCGCTTCGGACATCCTCCGCTCGGCCATCTGCTTCCCCTTCGTCTTCACCTCCGTCAAGAATGGCTCAGCCTGGACCTACGGCACGCTGACCTGCAAAGTGATCGCCTTCTTGGGCGTGCTCTCCTGTTTCCACACTGCCTTCATGCTGTTCTGCGTTAGCGTGACGCGGTACCTGGCCATCGCCCACCACCGCTTTTACACCAAGCGGCTGACCTTCTGGACATGCTTGGCCGTCATATGCATGGTGTGGACGCTGTCGGTAGCCATGGCGTTCCCTCCGGTGCTGGATGTGGGCACCTACTCCTTCATCCGCGAGGAGGACCAGTGCACCTTCCAGCACCGCTCCTTCCGCGCCAATGACTCGTTGGGCTTCATGCTGCTCCTTGCACTCATCCTCCTGGCCACCCAGCTTGTCTACCTCAAGCTCATCTTTTTCGTCCACGACCGCCGAAAGATGAAGCCGGTGCAGTTTGTGCCTGCTGTCAGCCAGAACTGGACCTTCCACGGCCCGGGGGCGAGTGGCCAGGCCGCGGCGAACTGGCTGGCGGGCTTTGGCCGGGGCCCCACGCCTCCGACCCTGCTGGGAATCCGGCAGAACAGCAATGCGGCGGGCCGCAGGCGTCTGCTGGTGCTGGACGAGTTTAAGACTGAAAAGAGAATAAGCAGGATGTTCTACATCATTACCTTCTTCTTCCTGAGCCTGTGGGGTCCCTACCTGGTAGCCTGCTACTGGAGGGTGTTCGCTCGAGGCCCAGTGATCCCAGGAGGCTACCTGACGGCGGCCGTGTGGATGAGCTTTGCCCAGGCGGGAGTCAACCCCTTCATCTGCATCTTCTCAAACCGGGAGCTCCGGAGATGCTTCAGCACCACACTCCTCTACTGCAGAAAATCCAGGTTACCGAGGGAACCCTACTGTGTTATATGAAGGTTCGCTTGCATTTCCGATGTGGTTTTTGTTTGGATGCCCTGGTCGATCAGGGATGTGTTCAATTGTACAGCTCTCTCCTCCTCCTTCTCCTGTTCCTCTCGCTCCCTTTTTGAGGCCTGTAGTTGAACCGTCTGAATGGAATACGATGATGAACGGACAGAGGACACGTCCCGCGTTTATGTTCTAGTAAACAACTGATGCGAAAGGCCATTTGAAACCCAACACGCAAAAAAAAAAAAAAAAGAAGAAAAAAAATGGAAAAAAGAATATGGAAAAAAAAATGGAGAGAAAATAAAAAACGGATATGTCAAGAAAGGACTGACCTTTGCTTTGGATATCTGGAAGACTCTAGAAAGGGTGTAAAGAAATCAAACTGTTACCTTAAGGAATCACTGGAATTTGAGTCTAAAAAGTTGCACTAACGAGAAGACCCGAAGATGCTTTTTTCGCGCCGTCCATTGCAAGGATGTCTTGTTTTTCCTAAACTGAAATACGAATGCTTTAATCTGCAACAGACTTCTCTTTCACTGTAAGTAAACAAAACATGTGAGGTGACTAACTCTGTTGGAATACACCTTCACGAGAGGATAAATTGGTTTAAATGTAAGTGATATCTTTTTTCCTTTTAGGGTGGGGTTGGGGTGGGCTGGTGGGCGGGTCTTAAGGGGGCGGGTACTGTCGTGTGGTTTCCGGAAATTGCAACTTAAATTATTTCCTGTAGTTTTATGATCCATATGGTATGTCTCTGTTGTCTGGCAATGTTATTTTCTTATCTCATTTTTCTAAGTCTAAAAACTACTGTTTAAATTTTAAAACGTTGCTCTTGAGAACCTTGTACTTAAACTGACAGTGGAGAACCAGTTAAGCTAAGTTCAGTGTGGCATATCCATGTACCCGAACATGCCAATTTTATTACAGATACCACTCCAGCTGTTCTTGCCTTAATGGTTCTGGTGTTTTCTTCATGTTTTCATTTGCAAGGTGAGGGTTGTTTTCAAAATACGCTCCTCTAAAATGTCTCCTCGAGGCATATCGGGAGGCTTTCCACATCAGGGTGCATGTTCATTTGAAACACGGTATCCACCACCACTATCACAGGCACAGCCCGTGCACCGACAGCCCATTTCTTACCCTGTAATGTTTGCTACACCCCACCGAGTGCGCAGAGCACAGGGAGCATGTGTGCGTGGACGTCTGTGCGTGAGTGTGCGTGTGCGTGTGTGCGTGCGTGCTTGGCGAACAGCTGTCATGTCAAGACCAGAGCCTTAGTCTGAAATCTTGCACAATTTGTAAAAAATGTAATAGGAAAAACAAAAAACATTGTATTTAAGGCACAGAGTCTTGTTTCTACTTTCCCAACATTTGCTCTCTACTAATTGTTTTGATTAACTTACTTTTTTCTCTTGTGGCCATTTTAATATTTATTCTGTATTCTTTTTGTATATTATAGGTAGATAGTGTGTAAGTTTGTGAGTCTTTCATTTTGAAGTCCCGAATGTGAGTACTGTTTAAGTTAGGACTGCAATTGCTGAAAGTTAACTGTGTAATCTGTTGCTTACATTTTTGAAAATAAAATTTTACATTTTGCAAAACCTGTTCTTGCTATTTACTCTAAAAAGCACCAGCCTGGTCCCACGCTTGGTTTAGCAGCCCCAAAGCAAAATGAAAGCTCAATTAGCAGGGAAAACATGTATAAATATTGACCGAGGCAGGCTAACAGGCTTATCTTTGCTATTAATGATCGCTTCGCATTGAACTGTCATGATTAGTCTCTCGCTAATATGTTTCTGTGGCCTGTTTGTGTTCCTGTTTAATTACTGTAAAAACGTCCTCTTGTCTCCTCTCTGATATTACTCCCTGAAACGAGGCTCGCTTTAGCCATTATGTGCTTTTTGCTTTGTCACTTTACCTCTTCATCTTCTCCGTTTCATTTCTGGCTAATTTCGGACTGTGTGGAGTTGTTTGGATGCCACTTTTCCCTTGTGAGAGTTGCTGAAAGTGATGAATTATCTCTGCATTCTGCAATACAATACAACAATAGAGTTTTTCTCTGTTAAATGTTACTTTTTCGATGCGTATTTCAAGCTGACCTGAAAAATGCTTCGAGTGGGCATGCATTTGCTGCAAAATCACACACTGTTATGATGTGAGGAGTATCATTAATATCACCGGGAAGTTCTTCATTTACAGTAACTGCAGCCTTCGTCAAAATCCATTTAGGTTTCATTTGAGTCCATTAGCCCTTAAGTAATTGGACACTGGTTAGAACAGATCCTGCCAAATATTTCAACAGCCTTGGATTTTATGTAAACACTCATAGAAATGCTGTACATCTAAATTAGGAATGGAGGTTCCTGAGCCATGCCTGGTGCATTTATATTGTGGTTTCAGCTGTTGTTTCCTCTGTAAAGGTCAACATTGTCTTAAGACCTCTTGTGAAATTTATATAATCAAAAGTGTCAAGTAAGATCAAAGAGTTAGGACTCATAAGGGGCATTTCCTGTCTCTATGATTCATGTCTTCGAGAATAAAGTCATATTTGATCATGCCAATTAAATTACACAATTTCCTATGAGTTTGATGCTAATATACAACATATGTTCTTTTCTTTTCACATTTTGTTGAATTTGTGTATAGCAAACCCCTCACTCACTAATAATCTCAATGAATGTGAATTCTTTAAATTGACTTTTCAGAGAAGATATGGGACAATATTCATTTGCATTCATTATTTTTTACTTAAAGGTGCACTAAGTACTTTTCTGTTTATGTCTTGTTTAAAACATCTGTGCAAAAGACCACCAAGATTCATTTACCAGTGCCATTGTAGAAGTACATTATCCACAGGCATATTTGTAACCCATTTGATTTATTAAATCTTCAACCAAAAGTGTTCAATAATGGGGGGATTATGGCGATACTGTAAAATGAATATTCAGCTGGTCATGTGATGTCAACATGGCGACCACCATGTGTAAAACAACTAGAGCATATATGACTCATGTAAGTGTACAAACATGTTCATTGACTTTTTTTTTTATCTTAAACCTCTTTTAAGCATAAAAAAGTAATGCACATTGAATGTTACTTAAATGTTACTAAAGTTTCCAAAAGGAGTTTTTCCTAGCAATGCAATAGAAGAACCGTTTTCAGTTCCCCAAAGAACCTTTCTGTCAACAGTTCTTAAAAGAACCTTTTTTTCGTAGTGTGAAGAATATTTTAATAATCTGAAGAATCATTCATTATAAAGAACCTTTTGTGCAATGGATGAATTCCAGGGATTTTAAA
>JAUZSZ010234031.1:0-10320 GCA_034780575.1 Labeobarbus marequensis
CTGGTGCTCCAAGGTCAGCGGTGTGTGTCTCTGGTCTGCTCCTGGTCTCGTTACAACCCCTGTGGAAGGCATACAAGGAGTTATCCGTATTCCCCTGTTGATTCCATTGACAAGATCTACTTACCTATTGGCATCCATCTGTTGATCAATAAAAGGCTCACCTTTATATTCCTGTTGTCCTGTCCTATCTCGTAACAGTCATAGGATGTCAGGTCAGTTGGTGAGCAGATGGTGATTGTTGCACTTATGTTATTTTAGACTGCAAAATGTTTTTAATCATATAATATAAAAATATAGTAATATTGTGATGCAAAAACAGTACACTAGACAGAACAAATGGTACTTATAGAATGTATTATTCATACCACAATACTAAATAATTGTGTCTTTTTAGAAATTTTATAGTATATATTTTCCTAAAAGAGAATCTTAATTTTAAATGGACAGCAATATACTCAATCCTGTCAGGCAAGCTGACAAATCTTTTCAATTTTATTTGGATATCATATATAAAAGTTATAATAATATTTATTGATCAGTTTCACAGCATTTCAGATTTCCTGAGTATCAAATATTCATGATATTTAGTATGTTTCCTCAAAATGACTTGTTCTAGTAAATGAATAAAAACATGCAACCTGCAATACAGGTCACTGAAAACCCTCACCACTAAACAACACTAGACAACAACAGAAAAGTTGAGTAATATACAGACTCAAACAGGTAGGCATATGAATTACCACAATATACAGTTGTTTATTTGCAAGTCATTTGAAATTCGTTAAGTACTGCCTAAACAGCATTGATACTTGGTTTGTCTTTATTTCTGAAAACATTTTTTTTTTCATTTTAAAATACATGATTAAAGTCATAAAATAAAATACGGTCATAAAATCTTCTTTTGGACTAAGTAAATGGTTTTAGTACTTTTTATTACTACTACTTACAATTTTCTATTTGTGAGATAAGTGTAAGCATAACATTCAGTCAATTGTTTTTAACCATAAAACATGCATTAATCACAAAACATTAGACAGCTAATATTATCTACTACCGTGGATCTAATTAAAAGAAGAGTTTACTATAAAACATCAGGCAGGACATGACTGCTTAGAAATACAGGTAGCACAGTATTATTAAACATGATGTTAATTCATTTCAAGTTAATTCGTTGTCTCTCTGAGGGTAAGACAGATGCTAACCAGTCGCTGGTGCACTTACGTGCCTCTTCCCAGTCATAGCGAGGGCTATATCCAAAATCCCTGCGGGCCTTTTGATATGACAAACTAAAGGGTGTGTTTAACATGGTCAGTAGCTGCCTGTTTAAGGAAGGAGTGAACTTCAGGAAGGGTCGGAGCACAACGTGCAGTAATTCCATGAGGAACGACAGAAGATACAGAAGTGGGAAGGGCAGAATGGGCCTCTCTTGTATCCCAAAGCCTAATGGTGAAAGAACAGCATAGTTAAAGTCTGAGTAGCTAACAGGCGGCGTGTCGTCTGAGATGTAATAGAAGTTTCCACCCATCACGGCCCTTTTCTGAGAATCTTTGAGAGCCCGACCTGCTTGTAGATGCCCCAGGGCTGCGTTTCCCACATATACAGGATTCACTTTTGCTTCACGTCGTGACATTCTCAGCAGCACATTTCCATTGCGGATTCCATCCCTCATGTGGCCTAAAGTAAATCGACAGCCTGGTCCATAGATGTACATGGGCCTCAATGCACAGGTAGCCAGCTGACCTCCATTACGGAGCAGCTCTCCATTGGCCTGAAGGCAAATCTGTTCAGCCTCCAGCTTGGTTTTGCTGTATCTAAACTTAAGGCAAGAGGAGTAAGGGGTGTCCTCATTGCCGTTAATGATTGGATCACCACGGGGATTGGGACCAGCCACCTCAATGCTGCTAGTGTAAATGAAGGAGGCCACGTTTTCTTGGATGCAGGTTTCGAGCAGCAGCTGTGTGCCTGCAATGGAAAAACAAACATTTCATTGTCTCTAATTACTATATTGTGTAGTATTGGCATTGTATTCAAAACTTTTTTTTTATTTACAGTGTCCAAAGATTAAAATAAGTAACTAAAATAATTCTAATTAAAATTAAAATAATTTCATAACAGGATTCCATAAGTTTTAATAGCTTAATGTTCTATAGGAATCCCAGTTGTTTGTGATTTACTGCATAACGATTCAGGATAAGGGTTTTTACAAAATATTTTAACTTACAATTTCTACCTGATAAAATATTTTAGACCTTGGCATACCTACAAAAATCTGTATTCATTATAAAAATGCACTGGCATTTTCATGGCATTTTAAAATTGTATTAATTTACAATATAATTTTCCAAGACCATGGGAACCACTGCTCACTTCTTGTTTTATTCTTTTTGAACTGTGATTTTTTTTTAAACCAAACTCTATATTCATCCAGGAAATTGGAATCAGTCTTTTTCCTCTTAGCTCAAGTCAGACCAGCCCAGAACTCTCACCTTTAACATTAACTCCATATAATTCACTGTATTCAACTGCTCCAATGACATCAATGAGAGATGCAGTGTGGAAAACCAGTGATGCTCCTTTACAGGCTCTTCTCAGTAGCTCACGGTCCCTGATATCCCCCTCAAAAACACTTATTTTAGTCTCTCCCTTACAGTCTGAGGACACAAACAGAGAAAAACGTTAAAAACAGCCTCAATTTGTTGCTTACAAATATAGTAAGAAAAAGACAGAAATGATAATAGCATGTGAACAGTTTACATAATCTCTAGTCTTAATATTCACAAGCAAAGGCTGATTTCAAGTGCAAAACAGGAAGATGAATGTCAGCTAATAGAGAAACACCACAAAACTGGAAAATCCCACAACAGAATCCCACAAAAAGGAGAAACACAAGATGATAAATGCTGTAATGGAAGTATCCACTTACCATCAAGAGACTGTATTAGCTCAGACTGAATGTTTCTATCCAGCAGTCGGATCTCAGCAAGCTTCTCCTCTTCCAGCAACATCTTGACCAGCTTTTCTCCCAGAAACCCGCAGGCTCCCGTCACAACACACACATCTCCTGACAGAGTCATGGCAAGTGCCACCAGCACCACTTCACTCCTGGGTAACACTTTGTATTATACCACTATGATGAAAACCGTTCCAGAGGGCAGAGTCCGGAAACCAGAGTGACGTGATGAGCCTTCAGAGATTGTGGAGCAGACTGGGAGGGTGGTGCATTTTTAAGCCTTATTGCCAAGGACAGCCTCAATGCCACGGACTGGGGATGGGAGTTGAGAAACAGTGTCAAGGTCCTAGTCAGCTTATTTTTAGGATTCCTGTTTTTACAAAAAAGCCACTATTGACATGAAATCAACTGAATAGGTTTTATTTATGCTATGGTTTACATGTTATCAAATAGACATTATGAACGTTACATAAGGGGATCTTAGGGGTATAGTAACCCATTTCACAAGTTTCTTTTTTGTCCTAATTGCATTTTTAGCATATTTGTATTTTGTGCAAAATAAAATAAAATAAAGATGTTACTACATATCTATAACACAATCTGGCTTAAACGGCAGCTGCAGAATTAAAAGTTACTTTTCTTTTCATTGGAGTGATCCTGAATAGAACCCAGCTTTATATCAGGTATTTGATCATGTTGACTTTTCCACTTCTCTTAGCAGCTTAGATTGCCTTTATGTGGATATGAGAGAGCGAACAATCTTCAGTCAGTTTTGACTGTAACAGACTTTTACGTTTACTCTGGGTGTCTACAGATTGTGGGTTGTTGTTCTTTGTCTTCTGATAATCTAATGACTTTGCCAAAACATGAGCCATTCAAGGTTGTAGGACGCATTCTGCTCGGTAAGATTTTGAATGTTTTTGAAAGAAGTGTCTTATTCTCACCAAGGCTGCATTATGTGATCAAAATGACAGTACAAAAATAACTGTTTTCTCTGTCACTTGATCCTATGTATGTGTATATCATCTAGCCCTTATTTGAAACATAAAAAAATAAAGAAAGAAATAAAGAAATGTGCGATTAATTAATATTCTTTATTTGCTTATTTATTTTGCTTAAATGGAACCAGTAGACAATTTATGTTAAGAGAAATATACATAAAAGGTACCAAACACAAATTAATTAATCAATGCAAAGCACATAAAAGTAATTAAAGCAAGTTACACAAGCATTTAATGTAAAAAAAATAATTAAATGTATAATATAATTTTACTTATTATAATTAAATGCATCATATATTATTATTACATTTTCACACTTTTTGCATCATTTGAAAAAATGCAAAATGATGCAAAATAAAAAAATTCTACTCATATGTGATTTCCAGCTTGATGTTTTCCACACATCACATGTCTCATATTTCTCAAGCATTATCTTTAACTGACACTTTTCTATCTTTTGTAAATAACTGCACTACCTTTTGAAAAACCTTCTGTGGTAGAAATGACCCCAAAGTCCCAAAAGTCTCTCTATATTATTATTTTTATCTTCCCAATTTCCCCAAATGAATTTTTTCATCTTCAAATTTCATTATTTTCAATAATGTTTTTTTGAATACTTTGTGATTCTTCAAGCAGGGACATTCTCATGGTTTCACAACAAGCCTGCCGTGCCCTTTTTAGGCTGTGGTCTAACCTCAGATGAGTGACCCAGTTCAGCTTAAAGCAGCTCTTTTTCCTGGTTATCTGTTTCATGTTACTTTTGATTGTAGTTCTGGGAACTTTGCCATTAGGTGAAAGCTGCAAAGTTGCTAAGAGACCCCCCAAAAGTTTTTTCTTCTTCTTCTTCTTCTTTTTTAAAGAGTAATAAAAGAATTCTTGTGTGGTGCATTCATTAGACTCATGCAGAGGACTGTGGTGGATTAAGGCCACATGCTTTGTGAGCCACATTTAATTAGTATACAAATGCTCCTCTCATTATGTAGGACAGATGTTAGTGCATTAATGCACAACTACATATAATATAAATGTCCTTTCACATTAATCTCACATCAGGGTGGATACTCACCTGACACATACATCAGACCTCCATGTACTGTGCCAGCATGTCCATAGTGAGGTTCACTCATCGGTGCAACAAAAGTCCACTCATTCTTGTTCAAGTTGTAGCACTCCACCGAATCTGAACAACAGACAGTTTTCTGTTTTTCCACAGTATTTTAAGACAGGACAGAACATTTTGTACAGAGTAATTGGTAAAATGTGTTCTTACCAATCTCCCCAGTGGCATTTCTCCCTCCAACAGCATACAGCTTCCCCTTAAGAGCACTCAGATGGAAGAAAGTCCTCTTCTCATTCAGAGAGGCCACCTGCAACCAGCGGTCAAAGCGAGGATCATACCTGTACGCGCTGTCCACAGCTGTCTTACCCTTGGTGTCGTAAGTGCTCTGACCTCCCACAATGTAAAGAAAGCCCCCTAGAAGAGCCACTCCGTGCTGGTAACGTGGCACCTCCATAGGTTGGAGCGACCTCCAGCTGCCTCCGTCTTCCTCATCGTATAGCTTGAGCTCTTTGCTGACCACCAGCTGCTGCCTCATCACACCACCCAGAGCCACCAGGTGAGTGCAATCGGATCGAATCCGGGTCCGCTCCGTCTGCAGCGCCGGCTGGAGGAAGGGAAGCATCTGATAGTTGCTGGCCTCCAGGAGGAGGTTAACACAGGCCGTGTCTGATCGCATGAACGGCTCCCCTTCTTCTATTCCTCTGCTCACTGCTCCTTCTTCAGTCTGGTCCTCCTGAGAGATCTGGAGGAGCTCAGCAGGGGACATCAGAGGGAAGCGGATGTGGCGCATCAGAGAGTAAGCTGCAGAACGCCGCTCGCTGGATTTATGGGACAACCAGGAGCGGGCGATGCGGTACAGCTCCATTTCGGAGAAACCCTTCAGAGAGTCACTGGAGAGGGCGTACGTTATGCTCGCCTCGGACAACTGCAGGAGGCAGCCGCTCTGCATCAGCCCGGAGAAGTTCTCACACACAAAAGTGTGGACGTGTTCTTGGACATCTTCCAGAAGAAGATCCCTGGCAATGCGCTCAACTTCCACACAGTTTTCTATAGTGATCTGCCATGTAGAAAACGTGGCTTATTACGTCACGCGCACATGAATAATTCACGCAAAAGGAAGAACAAACACCACATCTTAAGGGTTTATACCTCACTGCTGAGTAGCTGGTTGCAGAAGCTGAGAACGGGAAGCACCTGGAGGAAGCTCGCCGCCTCTAGCGTGTCCTGAAGGGTGCCGAGACTCAGGCTCACACGAGATGTGTAGATGAACTCGATGATGTTCTTCAGGCCGACTGTGCTCACGCCATGGAGCTTAATCTCCTTCAGCTCCTGCTCTCTCATGCCACCTACCAAACCAAAAGGGAGAGGGAAATGAGGGAAAAAAATTAGATCAGTGTGGATCAGTGAGAAGCAGACTGCAAAGAGGAAATGCTCTTCGTTGGTAACCTAATTATAAACTAAAAGGCAGAACAAATAGAGACACGTTTGAACAAAATATTACAAATATTACAATTTTGGCCTATACTTTTCAAGTTGATAATTATTTCCATCCATCTGTCTTGTTTTAAACTATTTTAAACTTTCAGGCTTGGCTTTCTCAAACGATTATCAAAGTTTGTGTACAAACAATACAACATCTAGTTTAAAATAAAACACTAAACACTGAAATCAATGGTTTTAAACATTACAAGTGAATTTAGGCACAGTGTACAGTGAGAAAATGGATATTAGTTCAGAGATTTGCTAAATTACATTTAAGTTCAATTAAATTATTATGGTTTCGAAAAGCATAATTAATTTTTAAAATAATTTAAAATACTTTAAAAAATTTAAGACAATTTAAAGAATTTATCATGTTAAAAATAAGGCAACAGAATATGCACAATCAAATATCCTATATCAACCAATACCAATAAATTTAAAAAAATGTTTGATATGAGCCAATAACCATTTGTGCAATAATCACAAAACACAAGACATGGATAAATAGCAGGATCAGGCTCACCCAGGATCACACAGCTGATCAACAGCAAGTGTATGAAACATCACAAAAAGGTAACACATTAAACCACAGGGGCTTCATAAAAAACATTAATAGGGTTTGACAGTAAAGCTCCTCCTCCTGGATTTAGTAAGACTCACCTGTGAACATGGCCTTGAAGTAGTCACTGGCTGAAGCCATGATGACCCTGTGGACTGGGAAAGTTTCACTGCTGTCACCAGGTACCAGAGTCACATCGCAAAGAGTCTCATCACCACGAAAACAATCCAACCCCTGGGACATGTCAAAAATCGCCATTAATATATAGTATTTGCAGTGAAATCACCATTCAAGCTTTGTAAGTACACTGTATTTCTCTTTTAGGCTGTTTATTTCCACCTTGTCTTTTTCTTACCTTGAGTATGGCAGCACCATGCTCTGTGCTGTTGAACACTTGTATTTGTGGCTTTGGAGGGGCAGTGGGCTTTTGAGCCACTGGAGTTTTTTGGGGGATTACAACTGGTTTTGGTGCAGGCTCTGGAGGTTTTGGAGCAGTCTCGACTGGTCTTGGAGGAGCCACCGTTGGAGGCTTATCTGTTTGAGGAGGGGGTCGTGGCGGCTCTCTCTGTGATCTGCTTCCTATTCGGGAAAGTCTGCGATGCAGTTTTCCTTCCTCACCACTGTTGCTGAAATAAAGACATATTTAAAACTTTGACAGTCAGAGCACATGAAAGACTATATTCCACCTTTCCTCTAATTTATAATAATATTCTGTAATAGTAAGCATTTAACTGACCATTTTTTCAAATACTATCAGTTCACTAACTAAATGCATTATTTTATGTGCTAGTAAATACATGTATTTTAAAGGAAAAAAGTTATTTGTATACTGTATCACACATCTTAGTTGTCAACTATGCCTCAACATGAAAGCACGTTTCTACTAAAACTAAAACACTGAGATTTATTTGAGCTTTTATTTGTATTTTTGCAATAATGCAATGAAGAAAATCTGAGAAATAAATAAATACAAATTATCATAAAAGTACAAATTTCAGTTTATTATACAACATGACTGTCCAAATTGGCTTAGGAAGGCCTATGATGCAATAACTTCATAAGACTGTCAGAACTTACCCCATGTCTTTTGTGTCTGCTTCTTTGCAAATTTGCTCTCTACAGGATTTCTGATAGAAAAATGAAAACAAATGGTTAAGTGTTTTACCAGATCTGCAGGAACAATATTTGGATCAAAGTGAAAAAGTTTCAGCAACAACAAGGTCTGAAAAGGAGAAGTTATCACTGCCATTTATGTGCAACAAACACAAAGATGCCGTTTAGACAGACATGGCCTCATCTATATATGTGCGTGCATAGAAAGAGGGAGTCTTTCTTTAGTTAAGTTCACAAATGTAATTGGCAGATAAACTTAAGCTGAATAATAAACTTACTGAATATTTTCCTACTGCTTACTACTAAATAACAGTACTACATTACCCATTCTATTCAAAGCACAGACACACAAATGTAAAGTTTATGAGTGGGGTAAAATTCAGGAAAGATGGACTACATGAAATAAAAGGAGCTTACCGAGACATGGTGCTTTCTCAGGGGGTTTCAGAAGTGTCTTCTCATTTTAGCACAAAGCATCATGCTGTGATCACACTCAGACGACACAAATGGGTATGTAGAGTCTGTTTACCACAACCTCATTGACTTCCTGTGTCACTTCTCTCTCTCTCTCACACACCCTTACATTTTGTTTCAAAATGTTCTACCTTCCTCCTTTTGACATGTTACTTATAATAGGCTTCAGTTCAAGCCTTTGCGCTTCCCTTGGTTGCATTTGCACTCTGATGTTGTGTTTGATACTCATGAGGTGAACCCGTAGCCGGTGTGAAAAGAGGAAGCCTGATAGCAGCTCTGCATTTTCATGTGCTACATTAGGAGTTTACTGATTATTTACTGTAGTGCCTGTAAAACAAACAATCTTTATGTTAAAGACAGAGTGAAAGAACCAATGCACACTTGAATATGAGATAAATGCACACATTTGTACCACGTGTTTATTTTTAGAGTGGAAAATCGAGTTAACCTCGTATAAAAAGTAAGAAGTCAACAGAAAAAGTATAGCACTAATTGTCAGATAAATACTAATGTAACACATACCATCATTCATTACTTCCAAGAATCTCGTATTGTTTAGTTTTGCCACACTTGATATTTTAATGTTCAATATCCATTCAGTACTGATGATAAATTGCACATTATTTAATTTACATAAGACACCTTCAAAACCACTGTCATAAATGAACTTCCTTGTTGTCTTTGTGCATTACTGACTTACTCAGTACTGTGAATCGGTTTCTACCATACAGTAAAGCATGTAAAGCACAAAATAGCTCATTTTTATCTTCTGCAGAGCTGCTTTATAGTTGAAATAGAAGTCGTAATTATGAGAATCGAAACTTTAAATCCTGGATGAACAATTTTGCTTCTGTGTTTCTCTTCACTACTTTAAATTACTCTACTAAAATACAATTTGTATTTTAAAAAGTGCTATATAAATAAACTTGACAATTACTGAATGGAGATTCATCAGGTACTAAAATAATTCACTCTCAGTCAAAATAGTGTGGAATTTATGCAGCCACATGCATAAAGTTTACTGAAATACAAATACTGTATTAAAACCATCCATACACTGTGAACATTTGTAAATATGTAATTTTTGCTAAACGTGGCTTAAAGCAACAGTAGTTTCTTGATAAATTTAGTCTTAATAGTAGATAAAGTGGATCTTTGCTGTCAGTGGTAAAGTAGAAATGACTAAAGTCCTCTTTGCTGTTCAAAGTCTGGAGAACTGAATGAGGTTCCTGTTGATCTCAGCAACATTTCGGCAACCTAGTAGAACAAGAGGCGATTTGAAATGAGGAGAATTGTCAGATATCAAAGTGTGACCCATTTTCTGTTGTGCGACGTGGCACATTGAATTTTACACAGCAGACTGACCTGACAGTGCCATGCATAAACGAAACTCGTCGTGTAGAATCTGTAAGACCTCTTTAACTCCTTCCTCTCCCTGATCAAAACATACTGTATATGAACATCTTATCTGCACCAAATATCATGCAAGTACCTTACAATTTCTAAACGGAAACTTTAGAATAGGCTTGAATATATTTTCAAGCCATAAAAACACTGCTTTCCACACAGTTACCTTGTAAGCAAGGCCCCAGATTACTGGTCTGCCAATAAACACACATTTGGCTCCCAAGGCTATGGCCTTCAGCACATCATTGCCCGTGCGGATCCCTCCGTCCATGTA
>JAUZSZ010236681.1:0-10885 GCA_034780575.1 Labeobarbus marequensis
CTTCTTTAGTTTCCAAGTTTCTTCAAGGACACTGATCAATTCATATTCATTCGATGCAACTGGAAGGTCACAGATTTGTACATTGTCACAATGACACAAGTTCCCACAAGGTCTAACTATAGAGGCTGTGCCCTCCTTTGCACATGTAGGCAACATATATGTTGTTTCCTTTCATCTTTACCTTTCACAAAGGGAATGAGATGTTTGCTGTTACTTGCAGTCCATTTGCAATCCGTATTACTCTTATCCATGAACTGAGAGGTTAACCCTGTAAAAAGCACTCATGAGTGGTTTGTTTTTTTGTGCTTGAATCAATGAGAAACATTAAGATGAACATACTGAATGAATTTAAGAGTATTGGACATGTTTGCATGCACATATTGTTTTAGTTAAGGCTTGTATACCTATTTTACAAATCCAATAAATAAAATAAAATTATTATTTCTCATTCATGTCCTTACATTTGCACACATAAATGAGGTGAATTAGCAAATAAAGGTTGAGATGTTTTATTTGTATCTAAATTAATGTTTGTTTGTTTGTTTCTTTCTTTTTCTTCTTTCTTTTTTTCATGTATGTTATTTATTTATGTATGCATGTATACATTTATTCATTCATTTATTATGCTTGAATTTATTATATAAATTATATAAAGAACATTTTCTTCCTTTTTATTCAGTCTTATAGAAACCATAATCTTGGTTAAATCATATTATGATCAGAATATTTCTATGCATGTAAACACGATCACTGTCTGAAGATGTCTATTTATTTAAATAAATTCAGCACTGGTCTTGATAATTGCATGCATTTTTCTTCACAACCTTCCTTTACATCATTATTGACAAAAATCTAAACTTTTTTTCAGACCATTAGACTCTCGAGTTAAAAAAGAAGCCCCAAGGAACACGAGAGATGGAGCAAGTCCAAATTTATGTTGCTTTTAATTTTTTATTCTTCCTCATTATCCCCCTCTGTTTCTCATTATCTTGAAGAGTTAGTTACACCTGAAATGCACAGTTATTGACAAAAACTCTTTAATTTGGGCTTTAAAGACGAGTGCACGTTGCTCATTCACTAAGCGAAAATGAGCATTTTTAAAAGCATGTTTAAAATGCAGCACCAGTTTGAGATTTGTTTGGAGTGCGCTCTGCAATTCTAATCATCCTGTCTGCTCTTCAGAACAGAAGTCAACACTCCAAGATTCAGAGCGGGACACTTCTGTCTGTCTCTTATCGTAATCCAGATTGGCTACATGCATCGTCTGGCCTGTTTCTGAAATCTGTCCCTGCATCTGGGACTGCACTGCCAGCCTGTGTCACTGCTCAAACTGGATTAAATCATACAGTGTTGGCAGAACAACAGTGCAACACCTAAAAAGTGTTGAAGTCCTTGAAATTCGTCACGGCTGTCAGGGGCCCTAGCTCAAGGTCAGTGTTCTCATCCATTCTTTAAGAATCTTTCTGATGGATGCTAAGGTCACTTAGAGGCAAGTGCACATCTCTCCCTTTCTCCCTCCCTCTCTCTCTTTCTCTGTTAGAAATCTGTACCAATCATGAATGCTGTGAGAATTTTGGCAGAATGAAGAGACGATGGAATGATGGAATGCAGTGCTGCTAGTGGGGATTCGGAGATAGAAACAAAACTTTCATTGTGAAGGCTGAGCTATTTAAACACAGCACACTGTGCTATTCTTCATCTATGAAGACCATAATTCTTGAATACAGTCACAGCAATTTGGACCAGTGTTTTGTGGTTTAACTTTAAGAGACTAGTAACGATCGCTTTGGTCCCCATGTCCACATTTTGGACCCTGATATCAATCTCACTGTTCCTGATAGTGTTTACCGGTAATTATGAGCCATTACAAATGATTTTCTCTGTAAAGTCCCTGACAGTACACTGCAAATTTCCTTTTCTCAATTGTCTTGTTTTCTGGTAAAATAATAATAATAATAATAATAATAATAATACAAATAATAATAATAATAATAATAATAATAATAATGTTCATCCTTAAGAAGGCACTGCACTTCAGTTGTAAACTTCATTCTAAATTATTTATTTTAATATAATTTAATATTGTAATATTTTTATCATAAAATTTATGTATTTGTTGCTTCATGCAACATTGCATGCAACATATTTTATCTTAAATTATTAGATTTTCTCTTGTTTTAGATTAGAAATTAAATATAGATTTATACATAATTCTACCAATAATAGATCAGGATTAGGTTACTCACCATTGGATTGAATGGGTGCCGTCAGAATTCGAGTTCAAACATCTGATTCAAACATCACAATAATCCACAAATAATCCATATGTCAATCAACTATTGTTTTGTGAAGCAAAAAGATGCATGTTTGTAAACAACATCCATAAGGGGTTTTAACTTTAAACCATAGTTTCTGGCCAAAATACCAGTAATCACATTTCCTCTAGTGAAAATGTCCTCCCCCTGTTGTCCTCACAGATCAAAATCCGCAACATGTTTTATTTTTAGAAATATTTTAGACTGTTTTTTGCTTGTAAACTGTGCTTGATCTGTGCATATTCCTCTCCTGATTCAGATGGGACAAGCTTTTCCCTACTATTGGATAGAAGACTCAAAAGCATCTTAATGAAGAATTTGTTTCTTACAAACACACACACGTTAATTTAAAAACTGTGGATTACTTGTGGATTATTGTAATGTTTTTATCAGCTGTTTGGACTCACATTCTGACGGCACCCATTCACTGTACAGGATCCATTGGAGAGCAAGTAATGCTAACTTTTTCCAAATGTGTTCTGATGAAGAAACATCTTTGATGGCCTGAGGGTGAGCACATTTTCAGCAAATTTTAATTTCTGGGTGAACCATACCTTTAAAGCATACCTTGACATTTTCTTTTTATTTCCAGGTTAGGTTTTAAGCAATGGGCCCAAACAATAACTGTAAATGGCTGTTTTTAACATTTTACTGATGCAAAATATTTTGTAAAAGCAAAGCAAAAGTTTTTGGCACATTTCTGACAGCTTATACTTGGTATTCACAGATACAAAAGAGAATTAAAAGGATGAAACATTTGATTTTAGGACAAGTGGAAGAGAGCACACTGTGTGTAGGAGCCATCTGGGCCGGTTTAATGATGGTAATGTCTTGTGTTAGGATTTCTGGCTCTGTGTTTTTTTTCTCTCTGTCCATCTTTGCCATTCTATCTCTCTGTCCGTTGTGTCTGTGTCCAGATTTCTAGACTTTAAATCCAGTTTAATGACCCCATGAAATCAAAATACAAGTTTAGTCTGTGTGTTAGCTTTGTGGCCATCAATCCTAGTGCACTCCTAAACTGTAAAAAAAATCTTTGAAGTAGTAAATAAAGATGATTAGAGTATGGTTTAGAAGAACATACTATTTCAGTCTTTCTACTTGAACATTTCAACATTACTTGCACTTTTTATTAATTACTTGTAAAACATTTACTAGCATTTTCTGTTTCTACACCCATGTTTTTTAGTGCAGATGTTGACAAAATTCACTTTAGAGATTACACGTTTAATTTTTACTTCATTTCACTTTCATGAAAACAGCCCAAAGATATGGATGCTTCATCCTGCACTGTACAGATTTCTGTCCAATCAGATGTTTTCTAGATTGAACATTTCCCTCCCCTAGAACCAACCATTGAATAGCAAATTATGGCTTATGAGATAAACTAAAACCTACTTACTGTCTCCATAGGAAATATGTCAACACAGAAAACTGCAATTCTGTATAAAGCAATTAGAAAACATCCATCAGGAGAAACGTGACTTGGATTTTAGGGATGTTAAACAAAATGTAAACAAGATTTAAGTGAAAAGCTGCGGTTTCTCTCATAAACACAAAACAATTTGAGAAAAACCTAGAATGAATATTTAGTAGGCATTGCTCTCCACTATTTGATTAATGCTAAATGTTCTCTCTGTTTTCATTTTTGCAAAACAATAATTTCCTTTCAAATTAATGCTGCTTCCTAACTATTCATAAATGATATTACTTCAAGGCATTTGTTTAATATTAACGATTTTAACTCACAGCATAAGGTTCTAAATACTGTTTTAATCTGTAACATAAGCAGTCGGCCCATTGTTCTACATTCCCCCGATCAAAATTCTTTGAAGTTAAATATGCTTCTCAGAATGAACACTGAGAACTGGGAACATAATATGTATTAGTTTATAATACAATTGTGTTCTACACCAGCGCTTAATCCTTTTGTGTAAATCCGCTGATATATTGGCCAGCTGTCTACCTTTTCCGTACCCTGCCGGCATTATTTCACCTTTCTCAATCAATCGTGACATCTCCATCCTAATCTATCTAAACAGACCTCATTTTATAAAGAATATTCTGGTCTGAAATGATTTTTGGTATTAGTACACAGGCAGATATGATTATAAACACTGCTGCGTCCTCTGTGGTTCTGTTGGGTGCAGCGCTAAAGCGGTGAGGAGATTCAGAGTCATTTTGCATGCTATACGCACTCGGGGCATATTACACATTCATTCCACACAATGTGATTAAATGCTTGTTTTCACAGAAAATGCACTGAATATGAACAATACCATCATTTTCCTGAGGGAAAACACTGCTTTTATGAGCTTTTAGACACTTTGCATTCTAATCTCCGAATCTTTAGGGGGATTTGCCATGCTAACCATGCCAGTTAATCAAAACCTCACCAGCAATTTATTTATTCTTTCATGAATTCCCACTTGTGTCCTTCTGTAGGAATCTTCTAAAACTATTTCTGAAGTTATTGGCATTTTCTGCAGTGGAGAGGTGAATATCTTTTCTTGAAGATGGAGTGACCTCTGTTTCTTTCTCTCTCTCTCTCTCTCTCTCTCTCTCTCTCTCTCTCTCTCTCTCTCTCTCTCTGTCTCTCTCTCTGTCTCTCTGTCTCTCAGTCCTGCAGCTGTACTGGTCTGTGTTGTGAGCTATATTTCTTCTGATGCATGTTTGTTTGTCTGTGTTCGAAGTGCCTGAAGTGTTTTGGCTATTGTGTAATATGCTTCCTGTACTTCTCTTTACACATTTTTGCACTCCGTAATACGTTTTTTTTTATTATTATTATTGTAGTTTCACCTATCACATTTGAATGTATAGAGAAAACTGTGAGTAATTTGTTGGTTGATTTCCCTGAAACATGTAAAAAAAAAAAGTATGATTTATATTGCTCATGTCATTTTGAAGTTTTATAAATAGATGTACTGAGCACTACCAAAAGTTTGAGGTCAGTGAGATTTGTTAAAAGAAAGGAATAGACATTATTAATTAATGACAGTAAAGATGTTTATAATGTAACAAAATAATTCTGTTTAAAATTAATTATTTCTCTTAATCAAAGAAACCTGAAAGAATAGCTACTGAAAATCAAGCTTTGCAACCACAGGATTAAATGAAATTTTAAAATGTAATAAAATAGAAAGCAGGTATTTTGAGTTGTAATAATGTTTTACAATGTATCTGCTTCTACTGTATTCTTGATTAAATAAATGCAGCCATGATGAGCAATTTTTCAGAAACATTAAAAAACTTGTAAATGCTAGTGTCTCGAATTGATTTTCTTTCTTATCCCACTGCCGAATTGCCACATTTTATTAGATTTATACTTAAAACAATGGGGTAAGAAAAATGAAATTTATTCAAGATATAGGCCTGGTTTCACAGACAGGGCTTAGACTAAGCCAGGATTAGGCCATAGTTCAATTATGACATTTAAATAATTTTTATAAACATGCTTAGAAAAAAACAATACTGGTGTGCATCTTGAGACAAAACAAAGGCACTGATATATTTTAAGATCAGTCAGTGCAAGTTTACTTCAGTTGAAAGAGCTCAGATTTACATTTTAGTCTAGGACTAGGCCTAAACCTTGTTTGTGAAACCAGGGGAAAGTGTTTTGTGAATACAGGCCCTGGTGTTTGGTGCTGTGCTTTTTAATCACATTTTTGATTTTAAGCTAAAATTTTACCATGGGCGAGGTTCGTTTGATTCAGACATAAAGAAACCAACAGAACTAGAAGAAAGTCTGCTGTAGTACACTTGGTGTTCACAAAAATGCACCGTCTTCAAGTAATCTATTGAACTCTTTTATGCTCGTGTGATAGATTAGAGTTCATTTTTGAGAGCTGGCGGCTTGCTCATGCAAATGACCTACTTACGGGAGCGTACGTGGAGTAATGTGTGCCGTACTAGCTTGTGGCAGAGGCCGTAAGCATCCCAAGCTCAAAATAAACCCAGCCTGTGTGCTGGAGTCCCGTGTTGCTGGGGGTTTCCCTCAGGGCGCTTTTGGGGGCTTCTTATGAGCTCACGGCTAAAAATAAGAGCTCTTAAGGTCTTGCCCAGCGGTCATTAATAGGGTGATGTCAGGCTTTGGCCGTCGGCGAGGAGAGTAATGCTGATGGATCTGAAACAAGCTGTCGTACATGAGGAGAAACTCAGTGAGCAGCACATTCCAGTGCTCAGACTTTATTTATACGTCCATCCAGCTACAGCCCGCGCATGATGAAACTCCAGGATGAAATATCACCTGTGGGCAACGCAAAGCTTTCTAATACTCACCAGAAGCTTACTTAATTTAGTGGTTTTTCATTTTAAGGAACAAACTAATCATCTGGATAAAAAATTAAAAACTTCATTAGAAATGCTTAATTATTCACAAACATTGATGAGACCATATTTTCTAGTACCATTATACAAGGCTATTAAAAAAATGTCTTGTATTCCCTGATGAAGACTGTTGTGTTAGTTTGTAATGTTTTTTTTATGTCAATGCCTTGGGTTTTCATTCATTTATTTTATTTAACTCGTCAGTTTTGTATTCAGTGCGTATGTACAGCAGAATGTGCTCTCTCACATCACTCGCTCAGTGAAGATCACTGTACTAATGGATCGATAGTTTGACCTCCTGCGATTGTCACGCGTTTAACAGAGTCCTCACAGTCACCTCAGCGGTTGTAACTGCATTAATTAGAATTGAGCTAATGCTGGTGATTCATCATCGCCACTGATCTGAGCGCATGCATTAGTGTTATTAGCGGCGCAGGTGAACAGATATCATGGTCTTCGTGATCCATGCACCTGTCGTTGCCTGGCAACACAAGTCTGTTAAACTAGAATAACTCATTTAAACAGGCGAGATCACCTCACAGCTGATATTAAGGTCCATCAGCAGTGATCCAGACGTGATCAGCGCTGAAATAACAGCAATCAAATAAAAAATGCCTTATGTGCACAAAACTTAAAACTGGATGTAATATCTTGGATGCACCTGGCATCTACACTATAGCTCAAAAGTTTGGGGACGGCAAGTTTTTGTGTGGTTTTGAAAGACGTCTTGCTCAAAAAGGCATTTGATCAAAAATACAGTAAAAAACTGAAATATTGTAAAATATTATTGCAATTTAAAACAGCTGTTTTCTATGTGAATACCTGTTAAACTGTAATTTATTTCTGTGATTTCAAAGCTGAATTTCCAGCATCATTACTCCAGTCTTTAGTGTCACATGATCCTTCAGAAATCATTCTGATTTGCTGCTCAAGAAACATTTCTGATTATTATCAATGAGAAAACTGGCCAGTTGTGCTGGCCAATTTGTTTGTGGAAACCGTGATACATATTTTTTTTTTTTTTTTTGTAAATTATTTAACCTTGTGCTGTTCCTTATAATCAATTTAATGGATTTGTGCTGAATGAAAGTATTTTTTAAATGGTAGTATATTACAGCTTCCACAAAAATACTGATAATAATCAGAAATGTTTCTTGAGCAGCATATAAGAATTATTTCTGAAGGATTATGTGAAAATTCAGCTTTAGTCACAGCAATAATTACATTTTACAGATGTATTCACATAGAAAACACTTGTTTTAAATTGTAATATTATTTACAGTATTTTTGATGAAATAAATGCAGTAGGGGCCTGATACTGCCTTCCTGTACTCGTACTCGTACTCAAAATATCTCTGGAAATGTTGTTGTATGGTCAGATGTTTCAAAAGCAAGTAATTAAAACAATGCAGAAGTTATACAAGTTACTTGTTGGTAAGAAGAGAGAAATAGCTGTCCGGTCACTTAGCACACACATCATTTGGATTAGAACTAAATTGTAAACAAAACAAGCAGAGACTATAGGGTCATTCACTATAAACATTTATTTTAAATGTCAAACATACACAACTTTATTTAAAGCAAAAGCAAAGCTTGTCTGTACGTGTCTCTCTGGTTCTGCACAAATACAAATGTGTGTGCGCATTTCGCATGTTTTGCTTGTCATTATTTGCATCAGTTGGTTGATTTCAATTCATAGCTTTCAGTCACGTGACCAGCTCGAAGACTTGGAGGGCAAAACATCCATATAACACACAAGCGTCTCAATTTTTCATGTTTCCCATCCGCAAATATTTAGATCACCTCTCAAAAGAATAAAACAAAAGTATTTCTGAGCAAAATGCAAGTTTTGGCCATTTGCAATCCATATTAAGCACCCGCGGCAATATCTCAATCATTAAACAATGCGACAAAACATAAAAGCACTTAAAGTGCCGTAATATATTTACAACGGTAATATTAAAAGATCAAATTCAGTATTCACCATATTAATGATGCATAGTTTACACGGGCAAGCAGTTGAGGCCGGAATATGAACGCAATCCGCTTAACGGTTCAGTGTTTTCCTTCTAATGGTTTTGTATGGGAAGCCACTTAACGTGAAACTTTGCACGATGCATTTATATTCTGGCTTCATCTGCTTGCCTGTACGAAATATACATCATCAATAAGGTGTTTACTAAATTTCGCCATTTAATATCTGTGTTTTACTACATTATTACTTGATGCAATCTGCTTAAAAATAGCTGGAGGTCAGTGGAGCAAAGCTCTGTTTTGCCCTCCAGGTGGGCGTTCCTATAAGGGTGTGACGTCACGTGAAAACTATCAATAAGCGATATATTACTACTGTCTCTCTTCTGTTGATGCATTGAGCAGCCATATTGAATTCTGAAGTTACAATTCCTCAGAGATTCCGAGTTGGAACTCTGACTTGGCAGGGCTTTCCAGTTAAAAGTTCCTAAAGGGAACTCTGAATTTCCAACTTACGAGTATAAATGGAACGCACCATTCCTTCTTTTTTTTTTAAATGGTGTGCAAAACTGTGGGCCTTTTCCAATACCCAAACTTGCAGTCTTTATGTACAGTACGTCTACTTGCATGCTTTGCCCAAAAATTCAAGTGGACGTGAAGGCCGCAAGGTTTTGATTATTCGATGGGACATGCTTACAAAATGCACATATTTAAAGAGCTTTATTTATAATACTTTGATACATACAGACTACTGTACAGACATTTAGAAGTTTAAAATACAGATGACAAAATTGCGGTGCTTCTATTAAGTGGGAAAAAAAAAAAAACAGTTGCAGACATTTTACAAAACACGCATATCTAATTATTACACCTTGAGTGTGTGGATTTAATGTACATTAAGGGCATTGAGCTTTGCCATTTTTCAGTCTTGCAAGTTTACTTCCTGTCACTGGCTCTCAAGTGGCCAAGACCACAAGTGTGGTTATTACTGGGACAGGCCCCATGTGTTAAACACATTTCAAAAGCAGCATACTTTGTTGTGCAACGTGACCTCATCATGCTTTCCATCATTGTATAAATGAAGTCTTGACTCGAGTTGATTTCTTCTGATTCATCTATCACACTGGAAAAGGGAAGTCGAGTGCAGTGCAGTGTGGGACATGTATTAGGTAAACTCCACGCCAAAAGGAAATGCTGTGGCATAAAAAAACATAAAGGACAAGCCCTTCATTGTGTCCCACCTCAATCTTCTTTTTTCAATCAGATACACTTTTCATGATGTCTTAAAATGCTCTGAAGGGTGCTATAAGGAGAAACGGTGAATTGAAGGGTTCTTTTTCTTTCTGTTTCACAGAGAACACTGTTGCGGCGGGCCACTCCACACCCGGGCGAGCTGAAGAACATGAAGAAGGTGGCCGAGAGCATCCGAAAGGACATGAACGCCGCCAAAGGCCTGGATTCCAACAAAAACGAGGTCAATAACGCTGTGGACAGAGTGACCACGTCTGTGTGACCGCTTTAACTCCGAGATGTCTCTTACCCAGTGTGTCTCTCCCTGAAGTCCCCGCAGAGCCATTCCTCACTGTTTTCTCCCAGGGGCTGACCACCAGAGCCCTTTTTCCAGCCCTGCTAACTTCATCTGCTCCCGCCCTGTGTCAGGGACGAGTCCTCGCTACAAGGTGCCTTCTTTTCTAAAGACCTCCAGAGCAATAACCTGCAAAGGAATGCACGTTTTTACTCTTCAGATCCAGTGCTTTTCTTATGCTTTTCTCTGACACACAAAATAGGTAGTTGCACTACAAGTCTTAGCATAAAACTGTCAGAATCTTTTTAATATAGAAATATGAAATTTATATAAATGCATATGTATATATGCTCTATTTTTTTATTTTCGAACACTGGGTGCATTTCTTTGTTTTGGTGATACACGGAGCCCCGGCATTTTTTGGACCTACTGATTTTAAAAATTATTGTATAGTTGCTTGTGAATATTGACACTTTTGTACGTGTGGCAGCTCAGGTGGTGTAAATTTTATAAACAAACAAACAAAACAATGTAGCCAGTTTCAGAATCAATGAACTTTCCCATTGCTTGGACTTTAATTTTAGAATTCAAAAGCATTCGAACAAAGTGGCGGATTTGTAATGTCATGGATGGTTCATTCTTATCTGAACGTGAGGGGGCAGCTTTGTATTTCATTATCAGGTTTTTCTTCATAACCCATGCAGTTTTCATTGTGTATAAAAAAAATGTTTTGTACTAAAAATGAGTTAAA
>JAUZSZ010237435.1:0-10882 GCA_034780575.1 Labeobarbus marequensis
GAGCCAAAAATGTTAGAATTGTGTCGATGTCCCAATATTTATGGACCTGACTGTATATATATATATATATATATATATATATACACACACATACATATACACACACACAAGGACTAAGCAACAATAAAAATAAATACTACTAATAAAATGTGTAATAAATATATAGTCAACAACAAATTTCATTATCGATCATTTTGTCACTGACATCTGTTTCCTGGGTTACAGTTTTATATCTGTTTTTATGTTTTTATAGAATTACTTTAAATGTGAACACTTTTTTTTTGGAATAGAACATCAGCCAGGATGCAGAATAACATGTTTTCCAAAAAAAAAAAACAGAATACAGAAATACAGAAAATAAAATGACATTTTTTTTCAAATGTCAATCAAAAAAATTACCATTTTTAGTTTATCATTTTTATTTGCATAAAGTAAAATGGCACTGTTAAGGGTCAGTTGTTAGTGAAATTAAATAATCTCCCCATACCTGAATGCCTGGGCCGCCAATGTCACCTTTAGGACCGCGGGAGTTGTTATCTAGTCCTGGGCTTCCCTAAGTATAATTGAATGCATTAACAGGGGTCAAAATTCAGCCAAACACTACTGTAACATCTGCTGCATGACGTTTATCAGTCGCTGTCCTTGCACCTGCTATCATTCCCCACAATTCACTACTTTGCTTCAAGACGCTAGAGACATTCTTTGCCAAATCTTTTGAAATCAATGGAAATTAAAAAATAATCATTCCAATTACTGAACTGTGTTTTGTTATATTAAAGGATAATTATGTGCAGCTGAAGTCTACTAACCGGATCTCCTCTTAGGCCTCGCTGTCCTGGGTTTCCGGGGTTTCCGCTGATTCCTCTTGGACCCTGTGGTTTGAGTACAATGAAGATTATACTCAATTTCAATTTCAATTCTCTGGATTTATGTACTGTACATATGGCAGAATTGACAATAAAGCAGACTTTGACTTCTTGAAATCACATAAATGAAAGCACTAAAGAAAGACTGTGTCATTGTTGAGAAGTACAAAGAAGAATATATGTGATGGATTTTACTGGGCTGCCTGGATCTCCTCGCTCTCCCGGGCTTCCTGCTGCTCCTGTTCCACCCTGAGAGAAACAAACAGATGTGGAACAGAAATGCATGACTTTCATATTGTAAAAATTCAGGGGAAACTAAATATTTTGATTTTCTGAACAAAAAGTGCAATTGTTAGGTGTTTGCTAAGTTGTTAATATATAATACCTCTTGTGTAAATAAAGTTAATATAAAAGTGAGACTGCCATAGCAAGCATTTAAGATGTTACATAGATATTATATATTTAAAATAACCTATGTTTATTTTAGTTTGCATCATATCTATGTATCAGCCCTGGATTACTCACTGGATGTCAGAAGTACACCATCATTTTCTTACCTGTTCACCATTTACCCCATCTAAACCATCTTCTCCATCATCTCCCTATTAAAAAAGAAGATTAAAGGAGACTCATGACATTAATAAGCAATCAGCAGTTACATTACTTTCATTAACAAGCCAAATGAAAGCAAATAAGAAAGGAGACAGGAACATAATTTATATGCAACGTCATAAAAACAAAAACCGCAGGCTAAAACAAACCTTTCCAGATGGCAATCAAAGACAATAATCCAAACACAGATGCTGGCTAGTAACTGCTGTCTGGCAATAATTAGGTAGAAACGTGTATGACTTGTATCTTAAATTTATTTGCCTTTCTCTACAGAGCTTAAATGTTCATGTGAACTTCAAATGTCAGTGTCCATATTCTTATGGTTGTACTCACATTGTCACCTCTGTAGCCTCTGCCACCCTGAAGAAAAATAAACAAACAGCAAAAACTAAATGTTGCAGTGTTTCAGCGCTAAAAGTCACATTTAAAACTAAGAAAACACATAGCACTGCATGTTACCTTTATGCCTCTTCTTCCAATGCATCCCTGATGTCCTCGAGTTCCATTTGACCCAGGAAGCCCTCTATCACCCTGAAACACACATGGATCGTATATGAAAGTCATATGTTCAGTATATACTGTATTTAGTTACAGAATTTTACACAAAAATGAATAGTACTTCTCATAAATGCAGTGCAATTCAAAAGTTAGAGGTTGTAAGGTTTTTAATGATTTTTGTTTTTAATGAATGATTTTTTAATGAAGTTTTATGCCTGCTAAGGCTACATTTATTTGATAAAAAATATAGTAAAAAAAATTGTTACAGTTTAAATGGCCATTTCTATTTTAATATATTTTAAAACATAATTTATTCCTGTAAGGCCAAGCTGAATTTAATCAATCACATCAATTACTCCAGTCTTCAGTGTCACATGATCTTTCAGAAATCACTCAAAATACTCTGCTGCTTAATATTTTGTGTATTTTATAGATATTTTTAACTATATATGATTGTGACACGTGTCCCGAAGCCTCATCAGCGTCGCCCTGGTAACACACGAGGAGCACCTGGGAGTTCTCATCACGGGCTGATCGGCCACGGCTGCCGGCCAATCAAGCGGCGGCCATATAAGCCGCCACCAACCCGAACACAAGTGAGTGATCACTCCAGAAGACTGGACGCTAATGCTTGTTCTGATTCTACCCCACAGAGAGCCCGTGACCGATCAGCACCGCCCCGCACGGACACGCCGCACTGGGAACGTCAGCACTGCCAGCACTACCAGCCCCACCACGGATGAGCACCCCGGCACGTGGTTTCTGCACTTTTTATTAATAAATCCACCCTTCGGGGATTTCACTGCAATTCTGTTGTCGTGTGATTCCTCACCCCACCACTATATATATATATATATATATATATATATATATACATATATACACTTTTAAACATTATTCAAATATATATGTATTGTCTTACATTTTTCCCAGTAAACTAAATAGTAATACGTTTTTCTTCAAAAAACCAAGTATTTTCCATACATATATCCTGTTTATATTCACAGTTATCCACATTGTATCCATAACATTTTCACTGTAGCATTTTTACATTTTTTCATTAAAACTGGGAACAATTTTTACTGTTTTCCGTGGATGACCTAAATTATAATGATTGTAAATCATTTGTTCAGCTCAGGCTTGAAGAGTAATGTAAAATATGGCCATTTATTTCAAAAGTAAAAGAAATTTCATTCTTCACGTTCACACAAATGGCTTAACCACATTCTATGTCCTATCTGACCTGATGCTTCTCTTGGGTCTTATTCTACAGTGTGTGAAGAGAGTGTGTGTTTAGGAGCCATAACTCAATCTCAGCATTGCCTGCAGAACAGCAAATCAATCAAGTCACCCCTGAAACCTCTTGACAAGACAAGCATGTCAATGACTGAGACACTACCTGTTAGTCTAGAGGTTTAAGTTCTCTCAACAGGAAATGAGAAGACTGAACTGCACTTCTGTATTTAAATGATCCATGAAGACAGGGTAGAGAGCTAGATCTCAGATCTTGCGAAACCATTGAACGTTTCTGTGCATGTCTGTGAATGTTTGTGTCAGTAGGGAGCAGGTGAACCAAAGGTCTGCAAAAACACATTCTAAACATGTCAGACTAGCGCCAGTGTGTAGGTGAGGCACATTGAATTGCTGATACGAGAGTATAGTTTAGTCAAGCCTTTAATGGCAACGGCCAACACAACAATAACAAGAAGCACACGCGAAGCTCTGCCCCAGCCGACGGGATGACGAACAACGTCAAGAGTCACGTCACGATCCACGTCACACTTCACATACTGGTGCCGCCCATTCTCCCTCCAGAATATACCCCCTCATCTCTGGCACCTGTGGATATTCGAAACAGACAAACAAAAAGGGGAGAAACAAAAAGGTGACGTGACAACACAAGATGAATCAACGGAACCCTCGGACCAGTGCCAACAGCACAGCAGATCTGTATGGAGCCTTACAAAACAACAATGCAATTTTTCAACAATTTTTTTTCCTAAAGCAAAACAAGGATATGGGTAAAAGGCAGCCCATCTAGCGCAGCTCATAATCCTTTAACTTGTCGGGAAGCCGACGGAGACGGCCAGACCGCCAAGGAGCCTGCACCGGAACAGCTGAGGGGGAGGCCAACTCATGGCACGAGACCTCCACCGAACCTGATGAGGACACGGTCTCACCCTCCGGACATCCACTGCCATCAGACCCAGGGGGTGCAGCGGGTGTCGCTATCGCCAGGGGAATATCAGGGTCACTCGGAGGGGCAGCAAGTGGCACTTCGCACTCCTCTCCGCTCTCAGATTCAGCACCGTCATCACAATGACCTGCGACACTTGGGAAAGAGTCAACTTTATAACAATCTGTTAAGTGAACCCTATAAGAAGCACGCCGCAACTGGGAACCCATAAATTTACGGACGTTGCACCACGTCCCGTCTGAACTAAGCACAAGATATCTGCTTCGAAGCCCGTGACTTGTTACGGTCGCTATACAAATACACAAGGTCGCCAGGGCAAATATCAAGGCTAGGTGCACCCTGACTCAGTGGAGCTTTGGCTTTAACACTGTGGGGATGGTTAGCCAATCAGTTCCCAGTCATGCACCGGTAACTGTTCAAGAGAAAACTGATCACGCTGCAACAGCATCTCGCGGGCTGACATGCCACGTGAGCGAATACGGCTATTTAACCGAGCAACAGCAACAGGCAATAGCAAGGGGGTGACAGCCCCACAGCGTGGTTCTAATCGCAAAATCTCGCCCTGTAGCTCCTGGATGGCCCTTTCGGCCACCGGATTTTTGTTGATATTTTTAGCATCGCCAACTTCAATGGCCAGTCTGTATTGAGCAAGCACTGTGCAAAACCTGGTGCCGGGTCAGTTCTAACTGTAGCAAAGGGGCCATCGAGCGGACGAAGGCCAATACACAAGCGTACAATACCATCGCGCAATGTTTCCTTCTGCTCGTCATCAATTAATAAAGCAGTTGTTAAGGATGTCACACACTCTCAAATGACTAAGATGAGTTGGCGCTCACGTTTAAGCACCCATGTGGCTCTGTTGGCAAAGGGCGCCTTTTGAGCTCCCCACAAGATGTCTGCAACGTCAGTGCGGCACACGACGGAGACCATGGATTCACGGACGAAGCTACACACCTGACATGCCGGGCTGTCACATTGTGCAGCATGGCGACTAGCATAATCTGAAGGGAGAATAGCAGCCCCAGCAACATGACGAACAGAGACCTGAAAGCGGCTTGCAGTAGACAAGAAAGTAGTAACATGTGGGCTCGCAGAAATTTCCCCCTACACAGCTTCTCAAAGGCCTGTACACATGGTTTGCTGTCAGTGAGCACACATGCCTTCTGTGATGACTGAATAATATATGGACCAAAATGCTTCAGGGCAGCGGCTATGGCTAGGGCCTCAATCTCACACAGAAGCCAATTGATCTGATTTTTGTGAAGCTTAGCGCTAAAATGTCCGGTGATCAACAATTTCAGAGCACCATCGGTGACAATCCAAAGTTGATTATCAGGTCTTGGTATTGTCACACCACAACTACCACGAGTCCATCAAAAAAGAGCAAGTGCCTGTCTCTTTGAAAATGTTTCTCCAACTACCTTCAATGGTGAGGAGCCATCTGCCTGACGAGCTGACTATGTACTGCTGGAGAATTTAAGGCCCAGTTTGGTGGCAAATGCTGCCCTTATCATGTTTCCAGTTGCACCACTGTCGATGGTCAGCCTAACGGGGACGTGACCATGGAAAGCTTCGAGGCAGGGTGACTGCATGATGTGAACACGCTGTACTGCCTTAGGATTGCAGGATTTGTCCTCGCCGTCATCCTCGGACTCGCTGTCGGAGTGACACGGAGAGCCAGCAACTTGCCGCGTCCTGGCAATGAATGTTTTGTCTGGAGGAGGCAGGAAAGGGAGGAAGGAAGGAACTTTTGCTGAGAAAGTGATTGTCCAGTCTGCGGGCATCCTTACAAAGTGGGCAGGACTTCCTAGATTGACCAAGTGATGCAAGCTTCTGTTTTGGAGGGTTAGACACGGCCGAGCACATAGCTCTGGTGTCCTCTGATGACTGTAGCTCATCCAGTAATGAATACAGGGCCTGAGATATCTCTGGTTTGATGGAAGCCAGAGTGCATGACCGTAACCCTGTGCCATACCTCTGCTTTACAAGCTTTGGCAAATCGCTGTGTATAAGATGTAGCCAAGTTAGAACAATGAAGTTTTCGATCATGGGGGAGAGCTCCTCATCCTCTAGAATGGCTTCACCTCCGTGAGTAATGCCAGAGTCTCTGCGTAGTAAATTGTCCTCAACAAAAGCCATTAATCTCTGGTACAAATCCTCTGGCCCTTCATTAGACTCAAGTTTAATAGCAGCAAAGTCAATGAAATGAGTACCAGTTGACTGGAATCCATAATGTAGTCTGATAGTCTGCCATATGTGATCAATGCATGTGGAGTTTTTAACAATAGTATTTTGGGAAATAACTGGGCAGTAGTTAGCGATCTGCCCCAGCATAAGCTTAAGCGTGCTGACCTTTTGTTGGCGCGTGCGCAGTTGCACCGTCATCGTCATCATCATCGTTGTCGTCATCGGTAAAACCTCTGAATGGTGAAGCCCTCATCTTCTTTTCCAAGCGCGCGCCGTCAGCTAGAAAGGGAGCGAACTCAGTGTGCAATGACAATGTGTAAACAAGGTTCTGACGCCAGTTCTCAAATGAATTCACGGTCTCAACTTTCGTAAGACACCACTGCTTTGGTGCTCTGTGTGTAATTTGCCATGGCTGATGTCTCGGGTGTCGTCAGCGGAGATAATCCACAACGCAGCTCACTTGCACGTGATTATAGCATGAATGGATCTCACTTGAGCTCACCGGAACGTTTGGGGAGTGAATACGATACCACCACGCCAGTGTGTAGGTGAGGCACACTGAATCGCTGACACGAGAGTATAGTTTAGTTAAGCCTTTAATGGCGACGGCCAACACAACAATAACAAGAAGCACACGCGAAGCTCCGCCCCAGCCGACGGGATGACGAACAACGTCAGGAGTCACGTCACGATCCACGTCACACTTCACATACTGGCGCTGGTTATGTTGATCGCGTTTATGGATCGCGTTTCAGTCACCATTTCATATTCATTCCATTGTCTGACAACAGAAACAGTAAAATATACCAATGAAAACAGTTTTATTGAGAATTTAGCTTCATCAAAATACAGTATGTGGGCACAGAGAGGCAAACAAATGTAATAATAAATAATAAATGTACATTTAGCATGTTCAGAAGAAGTGAGCTGCCCTGTCGTGCAAAAATGTAAACAGGTTTGTGTAAGTAAATTGCTCAGTGCAAAGAAAGAGAAGTAATGGGAACCTGGAATTTCTTTTTTCATGTGTCTAATAGACATGAACAAATTCTTTGAAAAACATCTATGACCTTTGAAACATGTCTTCTCTTCATGCTCTATGTTGACTATGGTAATAATAAACATACATGTGCATAAAACATCCATATTTGTCCATGTTGATTAGAGTATTTACAACATTAATTTAAGGTACATTTAGAACAAATAAAAATATGCGATTAAGTTGCGATTAATCACGAGTTAACTCATGCAATTAAAAAAAAAAAATTATAGATTGCCAGCCCTAATGTGTGTATTTATATATATATATATATATATATATATATATATAAATAAATCAAAAGAAATAAAAGCAAATTGTAACAAAATAAACCTGAAGGGTTAAACAATTTATTTTGCAAGTTATTTAGAGAGTTAAGTCTTTTTTTAGGTAACTTAAGGACAAAAAATTACATTTTCAAATGCCACAAAACTTGTCTAAATAAAACTGACCTACAATCAAAATACTACTGCAAAAAATTCAAATCCTTTGCTTTAAATAAAACACCAAACTTAATGTGATTATCAAAATCAGGTATTACATTGTTTGTAACTATTGATACATTCTGTCCCAAAAACACTTGACAAAAATACAGTAGAAAAGATGTTGCCCAGATTATTATTTTTATTTATTTTTTTGTTGGATAAAATATATAAATAATACCATCTACAATTATCCTTACTTTTCAAAGTTGATCACATGGATAGATATTCGTTGTTTTGAACTGAACATGCTTTATGTAATTCTAACTCTGATAGTGTTCATTTTAAAAACCTTTTGAAAAAAAAATATTTTAAGAGGAACGAAAAAAAATATTTTGTTATTTGTGATCTCGAAATGTATCCATATTAACAACTGATAATCTTGTTGTACAATAGGCAATTTTTTTTTTTTTGCTTTTCAAATAATTACCAGCTGTGCCATCTTCATCCGAGTCTGAGTCAAAGTAAATGCTGTCATACTCCTGAGTCTGCTGCTTGTTTGTTGTGGTAGTGCTGTCACTGGCCCCAGACGTTTGACCTGTACATTAAATAATAAATCATAATTTGAGTTTATTTACTGTTATAATTGTTAGACTGAAACACTGATTATTGCACGTGTGTTTGTGAAACCTTGAGCTGAAGATGCCGTCCAGCTGCACTCCAGGCTCTTCATGGTGCTGCTGAGCTCTGCCTCCATCTCCTTCTCAAACTCATCTCCGCTGGAGGACTCGCTCTCCCCCGTCAGATACTCTCTGATCAGCTTCTTCTTCTGCTCCGGGGTCCCGTTGAGAAGAATATCCAGCTCGTCCTCAGAACTGAGAAAATAAAACGAGCAGAAACGCTGTCAATCTGATCCCTGAAGAGCATTTGTGGCGTTCATGTTTACAACTCGACTCGAAGGAAATAGCAATGTATACTAACACCAAAGTATAACACATACTATAGAGTAAAATACATCTAATACTGATGTTCACATTTGTTTGTTTACATGTGTGCAGATAAGAGTGTGTTTTGTTATTTACCTGCTTTCGGCTCCTTCCTCATCACTTGGCTCTTCAATCTCATATGAATCATAATCATCTTTTCGGTTCATTTTTCTTATTTCGAGTAAAACCCAACGAAAATAGAACGTGTTTTTGCTTTACTTCAGCACCGGAAAGCAAGTTATGGAATATTTCTGGGTCACGCCTTTTGACTTCAAAATAAAGCTGCCAAAATAAAAGCCATCAAAAAAAAAATATTTATTAAATATATCAAACCACCATGATTACGGTTACAAGGTGTTTAAATATCATTTTCACATTTAATAAGGCTATTGAAAGTTCTCCCAAACTAAGAATTTATAAGTGGCAGCTGGATTGTATTAAAGAAATCCCACTCTATACAATAAAAATATTTTGCCAGTAAGCAAACACTGCCTTTATTTAGTCCATTAAATCAAACCATCAGTTTTTTCTGTTGACATTAAAAAAATCTCACTTAAAGTAAACAGCATCATTTATTTTTTGTTATTTTCAAGGTTATTTTATCATTGTTATCAGCGTTTATGTCAGCATTCCTCCATCTGAATAAATGGAAGCTTTGGTCACATATTGTGAAAAAGAAAACAACATTCATATACAGTGCACTTAAAAAAAGTCTGGAGAAAAAATGCATCCATGTATGATTTCTTTTTAACAATGTCATATTAATCTACATTTTAAGGCAAACATACTGAAGCATTATTTGTTAGGAATGGAAGAAAAAAAGAGGAATAAACCGCTTTGCAGAAAATTAGTCTGATTATGATGATCCATAGCTATACGATGAAAACTAACACATGTACAAGGCTTTGAGTGACCATACACTTTAATTGTAATAACAATCAGCTCAACTTGAACAAGATATCTGAGCAGCATCCACACACAGATCACCAAAACTAACTTCGAAGATTACAAGCGAAACGAAACAGAAAAACGAAACAAACAGGACAAAAATTGCCGAAACGAGAATGATGTAGCAAATCCCATGGAAAACAATGAACAATTAAATGTTAAAAATGTGTGATTAAATGAAGTCGTATATCTTGTGCTGTGTGGATCAGGTGATCTTCCACAGTGGACTGCCTCACTTTAGGGGGGGTTGTGGAGGGAGTATGGTGTCTCTGGTAGTGGTAAGTACAGACGTCTCTTTAGACAAACTGACCCCAGGTATGTTCTCTCCTCCATCTTCCGAATGAAGACGAGACCAAAGCAGGGAAAGCCCTATATGGAGAACCTGGCTCCAGGACCTAAGTGTCCCCTTTCAGGACCCCCAGACAGCTCTGCAGCAATTGTAGATTCCCCTGGAGAGAGACAGATATTCTGAAAAAACAATACGTGGATTTGACATTACTAAGAGTCAAAGAGAATGAAGTGAATGGAAACCTTGGCATGTTTGAGTTCCAGCTCGGCCAGTTCCACCAAGTTCTTTCTGAACGCTGCTACTCGCCGTGTCTTGAAATCTAGCAGTTCTAAATGGATCACGAGCATTAATATTTAGTGAGCCAACAGCCGTTTAGCAGATGCTTTTATCCAAAGTGACTCTCAGTAATTTTAATAAACCTCCCTGGAGCAATCTGAGGTTAAAAGCAATATGCAACATAACAATTTAACATTGAGGTCATTTTCAAAAATGTATTTCCACATAACACCTCGTCCAAAGAAAATTCTATATCCAAATTAAAAGCAAAAGCAGAGCTGCACGATTTGGGGAATAAAACTTAAAAATAATTTGTTATTTTTCTGATAAACAAAATTCAGATTGTGAAAAATGTAAAAGAAAAAAAAAAAGTCCCCACTTGCAGGGCTGCACAATTTGGCCCAAAATTTTGTAATTAAATAATCAATAAAAACAAAAAAAACAAAAAATTATATATATAATATTATAGTTTTATTTTATACACGTAAAATAAAAACATTGTATTGAAGAAGAAGCAGAAGAAGAATTTTATTACAGTATAACTTTAAAATTACAATACTAATAT
>JAUZSZ010238869.1:0-21831 GCA_034780575.1 Labeobarbus marequensis
AATTCCTTTAGTTCCCGCTCAGAGATGTCCCGTTAAGATGTGTGGGTGTGTGCGTTGCTTTGCTCCCAGGTTCTACACCGGGGTCAGACTTTGCTAAGAGACCGATGCACGCTTAACAGCCGGTGTGCACGGAGCGCGTGAGCCGGATGTAAACATGCATGGGAATCTCGTGCTCAGCCAGACGTGACCCATCGTTCACACTTCATTCATAACTTGCACAGCGCGTTCACTGCACAGACTAAGCAATGCAAATCAATTCACCATTAAATCAATTGCATCATATCAATGGATTAATATAAATGCAATTATATGCGACAATAAACAGATGAAGTACCAAATACTGTTGTGAGATTTTTTTTCCTTCTCATCACACAGCTAAAACTGAAGCCGCTACCCTGAAGAGATTTTATCTGTTCAGGAGGGACTTACATGGTTTAAAACAAAAAAACGAAAGTGGGGATTTTCTTCACCCAATATTAAATATATTTAATCTAAAACTCTATGTGCTGCCTATCTGAGAGGTACTAGTCAGATATGGGGCTTATGCTGTTCAAAACTGAAAGTGGGGATTTTTCGCCCAAGAGCAGATGACCTTAATATAAAACTATTTATAAGTGCTGCCGATCTGGGGTTTGTTCACAGATATATGGGACTTATGTGATTGTTGCAACAATTACTTGATCAAGATTTTGACTCCCAGTTATCATTAATCCGATACTGACCGGCAGTATTCTAAGATTAATTTCGCTCCGTGATCAGGCGAGGGGGCATGCATTAGTTAGCTACGCCAGTTATTAAACCCACGGGCGTAATAGTCTAGTTGTATGGCAATGGAACACCAATGGCATTAATCTAGCTATACATAATATAAGGCCTTAATTTTTAAGATAAACGAGGAACATCGCTCGCTATCTTCTTCGCACTAAAAGAGGTTTTCTTTGCTCAATTTAGGGCAGCTAAAATAGCATTAAGACACGCTATAAAAAGTGTAGTTGTTTTATAGGGTCAAATTTAACCTGCAGTTAACTTAAGTTATTAACAGTGGGTGGTTTCTCAGTGAGAAACTCGAGAACTGTTAAGGCACGGAAAGTGAGCGTGTATAACCTACACATTCATCCACAAAAAGACGCAGTTAGATAGTTTGAATAAACACACACAAGAAACACATCATTGTTACTGAGTCTGCTCACAGAACCGTTGCTATAGCATCCTCCACCAAACTGTAGCAAATTAGCTCAAAGTGAGATGAACATAATTAATCATAACGGGTTGTTATGAATTATATATTCATCTTCAGGAATTAACTGTAGCATTAATAGTACAATAAAATTATTCGTTCATCCGAAGTACGGACAGTTTCAATCGTCTATTGACTCTAAGGAAAATTATTTCTCTGGCTATGAAAAATAATTTCCTCGCTAATACATTGCTCATAGAGCATGTAACAAAACTGGAATGTTAAAGTGACCTCATTCTGTGAGCCACAGACACAGACAACCAAGCGTGAATACATATGGATGTTTATGAAACTACACTACAGGGGAACATGTAACATTGAACTAGACACAAACATACACACATTAAACATAGATGCCAATGCAAGGAAGGCATGGAGAGAGAGAGAGAGAGAGAGAGAGAGATGGTTCTAACAACCTGTTAGAACCATCAAAGAAAAATCAAAAGGGGTCGAAGCCTAGAAACGCATCTAAATAGTTAACAAGCGGTTACTTGCATATTGGTTTTGTTGGTGCTAAGTAAAGTGTCCTGGTGCATGTATAACACAAAGATTCTTGATGAATTCCTTTAGGAGTGAATGCTTCATCATTCCAGCCATGGATTGATTGGTCCGAAATGAGTCGCCAAATTTACTGGACTTAAAACTGCCAGACTCCCCCCAAAAGGGGAGTCGCGAGATTTCCAAGTTGAAAGTAAAGAAAAGAACTCGCCATTTGGGTGTGGGAGAAGTTTTATCTGGTTTCCCTGTAACACCCATTTTGGTTAGTTTGACCAATAACAAGGCACATAGTTTCAGCAGGAAAGTGTTTCTTTTTCCCACCTTGACACCTCATTTGCATGTTTTATGACTGATCTGGAGACGTAGTGTAATTTATCCCACAGTACAGTAAAAATAGTGTGATGCATTTCACGAGGTCACAGTGTACATCATTGTTTGAGGACTAAAGAGCAGATCATTTTGATATCAAGAAAGAGACATCTAAAAGGTATTAAACCAGAGATACATTCATATACCTGAATATGAGTGTTTACAGCTTACTAATACGAATTATGAGTGGTAACTAGGCTAATATAATAAGGAAACATACAAACAACGCATGCATATACCAGATACATTTGTAACTAATTAATTATGGTCCAAATAAAGAAAATGTTTCTATGTGTGTGTTATGCATCTTATAATCGAGGGGGGTAGTCCACTGGTCAGCCAGGCCTGGTACCGAGGGTCATTTAGTTCTCTTGGAATGTGGAGAGAACAGATATTCTGTTTAGTATCTTTCTGACAGTGGGGGGACAACCACTGGCAATTTAGCACCCATATAAAGGTAGAATGGTGCCGTCACCATTTCAGTCATAGATGTGGTGTCGCGGATGAGGATACCCACAGTGAATAGTGACACCCACAGTGAATAGTGAGCCAACAGTCAACAAAGCAAAATCCAAAAAAACCCTCAGTGACGAATGTGGACCCTTGCGTCTAAGCTGGGATTGCAATGGCTGAATAATACCATCACAAAAAATCTCAATCAAGATAATGTCAGGTAAATCAGAATAATGAGCGATGGCTAAAAACTCTCTAATATGGTTCTCCAGTGATCGTGGGCCTTGTTTAAGGGCAAACAATAGTCTTCTTGTATCCGTACCTGAGAAATGTTGGTCTGAAAGGTTGCTGGATCCTTGTATGGCCGAGTATTCTGTAATGGGCGAACGAGACATGAGACGGGCGGATATATGTGCAAGCTTTTATTAATAAACATAGTCAATAAACAGGCAGGGTCAAACAACGGTGAACAGGTATGGCACGGGCAAGACACACGAGTATTCCTAGGGCAAGCGTGGATCGATAATCGGCGAACAATATCCAACAGGGTAAGGCAGAGAGATATCCAGGTACACAAGCAAAAATCCAAACGAGGTGCAAACAGAGTCGGAACAGCAAGGCAAAGGGTTAATCCAGGAAACACGGGCAGATATCAAAACACAAGAAAACAGGCAAGGCAAGGCAAGACTTAGAACAACTGAGTGGGCTCTGTAGAGTAGCTATCGCTAGGATATGCGCTATACAATACTCGGCCCAGAGAAAGAGGAAATCCATGATTTAAGTAGGGTATGTGATTGTGTGATAGTTCTCAGGTGTGAGCGTGATTAGTGCAATCAGCTGTATATGTGTCAATAAATGTTGATAAAACAAATAAATGATTTGTACAGTGTAGATCAAAATTAGAGAACAACCAACAGTTTCCTAAATTTAAAGGTCACTGCTTAGTCCTAATTTAAGTTATTCTGTGGTGAGAAATGTAAATAATACAACTGACTATGTCTACAACATAGATTGTATTGTTGTACAGTTGAAAGAACTTACCGCACTCGAGGCTTATCTACATTATTTGATAGTGGGCAAGGTCGTGGGGACAAACCTTCAAAGTGTACTGGCACTCTATTAAAAAAATACCTTCCTCTAAAGGAATTTAGCATTGCTGGGGTATTTGCCCTAACCAAGACATTCAGGCAAACCTTAGCCTTTGCTGATGATGGTTACCTGCTAAACACCTGCTGTGTCACGGCAGAAAAATACAATCCACACCCAATGTTTCACACTGAAGTAGCGGCAAGAGCCAACACTGCCCAAGTTATCAATTCAGTGCAAGATATTTTTGTGTCCAAACTAAAAGCACTGCCACCCCAAGACATGCAGCATCCAAACGTCCTTAAAAACAATCTCAATCACTTTGGGCAAATGAACATTGTAGACCTTATGTGGTCACGCTACAGCAGTGTTACTCATTGCACGGCTCGCGAGCCTCATGCGGCTCGCCAAGCTTTACTTTGTGGCTCGCATGGCAGTAAAAAATATGATGATATGATCATGCAGTCAATACAGATATTTCATGAAAACATTAAAAACAAGCAGGGCTATAACATAACCCATTAAAATACTTAAAGACAATAGAACCCATCAGAGTACGTAAGCAGAGTGGAGTGAGAGCGGAGCGGTGTAATTTTGAATGGAGAGAGGAACGGATTTTTTAAAAGTCGGAGCGTCGTGGTCTTCACTCGTTCCAAGAGCGCTCCACCACCACTCCAGCACGAGTACAATTCATGCAAACTACCTGTAATATAACTGCATATTTAGTCACATTAAACATATTTAGCTAGCTTGGAAGAGATGGATCACTCAAATAAAAAAGAATGTGAAGGCTATGATGACTTGAGCAGGAAGTTATAGTTCTTTTCATCAGAAACAAAATTGGCACTGCAAAAAGCAGCAGGTATACCTTTTAATGCTGATTTTAGCTTGTCATGTGATAGGAAGCTGGAGCGGAGTGATTATTAAATAGTTAAAAATTTGACTGGTAAATGATAAAGAATGATAGCACCTTTTGTATTGTATTGCATTGCATATCAGGGATGACAGATTGATAAAAAGACATGCTATTTATGACTGGATGTAACTTTTGATACTTTGCAGTAAAAGTGGCTCTCCGATTGACTTTGCCCTATCAGTGCGGCTCCCATGAAAAAAATAGTGAGGACCACTGCGCTACAGCCTACAGGAGTTGGTCGGCCACAGGGGTATTCTGTACACCACCACCGGCATCCCAGAGGCAGGCAAACTTTCAGTCGAACTTGGATCACCACCCCATCTACACCTGTCTAGACTTCGCCCTTGTGGGATTCAAGCACTTACTGGCACTAACTAACTGGGATGAACAAAGACATCCAAAAGCAAGGTGGAACAAAAAAGACAATATTGAACTGTACAAGGCCACAGAGGCACCATTCAATGCGGCTGATGCAGCTGCACTTGTGTGTGGAGATGTATGTGCAGACAGTGAAGTCTGTGTTATTCCTCCAACCTGCAGAGATACAAGGACAATGGGATGCCATGAATAGAGGTCATCATCCAATGTCTTCCAAAGACAATAGACAGACATAACAGATTGAAAGTTCTCACCTTGGTCAGTTGTGCTGGGCTGATACAGGACAGAGATTTTGTATCATTCATGGCATTAAAAACTGCCTATCAGCACATACGAACTAAAAAAATGCACATCCTGTCCCCCCCTAATTTTACTTCACACACCCTGTCTCAACCAGTTGCACGAGTCCGTGCCACACAAACTGCCCCCACATTAGCCAAAGCCAAACAAACACCCCTCTACAGAATCTCCAAAGAGGCATCTCCACAGCTGTCTGAACCTAACCTTCAAGGGGAACCCGTGAAGCTGGTTGTAGAATGCGTGAACACCAAGATCAGGGCCTACATACATACATAACACAATGGTCTGATGAAGAAATGCAACTGATTATGGCTAATCCTGAACTAAGCCACACACAGGTGTACTGGTCCTACCTTCAAAGATGTGAAGAGCTTGGGAGGCCTGCAAGGACATTAACATTGCAGACAGATTTTAGATGTGTAAATACTAGCGTTGGGTATCGAACTTGGTACTTTTAAGGGTACCAACTGAATTGCATCTGTACTACCGAGTACCGATTCACATTAAATCATTCTGTACCAAATTTCAGTACCTGATAACGCATTTGGGCACAAATGAGAGAGAGATAGAGAGAGAGAGAGAGAGAGAGAGAGAGAGAGAGAGACCCTGTGACAAGATGTCACCCCTGCAACTCTTTAAAACAACAATCAGGGCAAACTGAAATGTTCTGAAGTGTGCTTACATTTCTAGGGTCATATGCTTTCTGCGAAAACGTGGACAGGATAGCGGAAATTTACTCTATAGCATGGAAATTTACTCTATAGCCATGGAATTTGTCAATTTTTGGATGAATAAAAGAAGGTCTGTGACTTAATTCAAATCGCGATATGAACTAGTGTATATGAATATTAAAACTCAAAAAGATGGTTTAAATATGAATCTTACATGTTCCGTTAGCCTTGGTATGTATGAATGGCGGAGACACGGTTTTGTTTACTACACAAATACTGAAGCACACTATAATGAATTTAAGCTATTATTTCAGATTTAGGAAATCGATTATTAACATTCAATGTTGATTTAATTAAATTGAGCTTATTTAAAACTTATTATTACACCTTATCAACTTAGACGTGCAGTGTCTAGCACTTAGTGTGTCCTAGTCATTCTGTTTTCTTCGTGGCCACCGAAGTTAACACTAACCAGCATTTTATTTGTTATGAGCAAGGTAACAAGGACCAACAGCGCAAGGAAGTAACTGAACAAGTACAAAATGCAAACACTGCTCTGTAAAATGACACAAAGTTTATTTGTCACTCTACGATAAAATACTAAACAAAACATACACACAAACACATACATACAAACGTTCAGGAAATGAGTTATTGCGATTTGAAGAAAGTTTAAGTCTAGTGTCTTTTTCTATTTTTAAATTCAACTGAAGGCAGATCACAAGCAGAGAATCGGCTATCAAGATTGCATAAAGATCATTTCCCCAGATTCAGCAAAATTATGGAGATAGTTGTCTACTTGCTTGTTTGTCCAAGTTGAGTTTGACAGGCGATCTGTTGTTTTCAGCGTGGTCGAGGGGAAACCTCAGAGGCTGCTGATTTCTGTCCACCCACGATGAGTGATCCAATCAAATTGTCCCTGCAGGCGGAGCCCCGCCCATACTTTTGGACACGAAAATTAACTTAATCCGTGTTCATCCATGTAGGGTATTGTCACAGATCTGCCAGGCTCTGCCACAAGCCAATCACAGCACACGCCCTCACCCGTTTACTGATCATACTCACCTGCACATCATTATGTCACTCATCATGATGTACTCATCATATGTGTGTACTCCTAGGATCTCCAGCCTGCCTGCTCCTGTGATTCTCCCGAGTCAGCTCTGTGTTTGCGGTGTGTGTCTCCTCTGGTCCACCGGTCCACCACTCCGCCTGCAAGACGATACGCAAGTTATTGCTCCAGTTTATCCATCAAGACCTCCAAGATCGCTACTTACCTGATATCCCACTCCATTGCTCACCTGTTGACCAATAAACCTCATTCAGTTAACCCATATCTCTGTCTCCGTCCTACTTCTGTAACAGAAGACCGGACCAACACAGACTGTCAGCAGCATGAGCACTCCCGATCCCTTCCAAGAGCTTGTTGAGATCCTTAAACGAGCTTTCACTCTGGCACCACCACCAGCTGTCACTATCCCTTCCGCCACCAGTTCCTCCAGCACTTCTTCTACCATGATTACCAGTCCCATGGCCAGGCCAGCGCCCTACTCAGGCGCGGCAGAGGACTGCAACGGCGTCCTGCTGCAATGCTCACTAGCGCTCGAGATGCAACCCCAGCTGTATCCCAATGAGAGGGCGAAGATAGCCTTCATCATCTCCCTACTCCAAGAAAAGGCTTTGCAATGGGCAGAGACCATTAGGGCGCAAGAAGGTACCGTAACGCAATCTTCGCAAGACTTTATTCTTCATTTCCGAGAAGTATTTGGAAAACCTGCCCACGACACTTCTATTAGCGATCAGCTGTATCGTTTACGACAAGACTCTCTGCACATTAAAGAATATGCTCTGCAGTTCCGCACCCTTGCCGCAGCCAGTGGTTGGAACGAGCGTTCCCTCCTCACTGCCTATCGCCAAGGGTTAGAACCTCAACTCCGCTTGCAGCTGGCTGCCTTTGACGATTCCCTCGATCTAGAGGATCTCATACAACATTCCATTCGATGTTCCACCCGTATGAGCTCTTGTCTAGCCGAAATTACAGTGGATACCCATTATAATTCTCTCCTCCGCCGCCAGGCCGATCAGTACCCTCCAGAACTAGCCCATGAACCCATGCAGATCGACAATTCCCGCTTGTCGACTCAAGAGAGACACAGAAGATATTCACTTGGTCTGTGCTTGTATTGTGGAGAGAGGGGACATCTATGAGCGACGTGCCCCGTAAGACCTCCTCACCTTTTGGTGAGTGCCATTCAGTCGTTCCTAACCTTAAGCCGCTGGCGACAGAAGTGCTTCTTACTGGCCCCAAATTCTCTCTTCCAGTCTTTGCCCTCCTCGACTCCGGGTCAGCCGGGAACTTCATCTCGGGTAGCCTTTGTCGCCAGCTCAACCTCCCTACCACAGCCACTCAAAGGAACTACCAGATCCAATCAGTAACCGGTACGTCCATCAGTCGCAGATGTGTTAATCGATGTTCTGGGCCAGTGCATATTAAACTAGGATTACTGCACAAAGAGAATATCCAGTTACTGGTTCTGGAGGGTTCAACTGCCGATGTCATTCTGGGACGGCCCTGGTTCGTACAGCATGAACCTGTAATCTCCTGGCAGATTGGGGAGGTACTGAAATGGGGTAAACAATGCTTCAAGGAGTGCTTTCCCAATGCCCCCAAACCAGTTTCTCCTCCCGCGGACTCCGTTGCCCTGAATACCACTTCCATAGAAAGCCCACCAGAGAAGTTATCCGTTGACATTCCCTCTTGTTATAACCATTTCAGTGATGTTTTCTGTCCCCAGAAGGATTCCCAGCTGCCTCCACATCGGCCATGGGACTGCGCAATCGACCTAATACCGGGTGAGCCTGTGCCCCGTGGAAAAATTTACCCACTCTCCATACCTGAGCAGAAGGCCATGGAGGAGTATATTGAGGAGGCCCTCAAACAAGGATATATCCATCCCTCAACGTACCCTGCTTCGTCAAGCTTCTTCTTCGTGGCCAAGAAAAACGGCAGATTGAGACCTTGTATTGATTATCGCGCCCTCAACAAGATAACGGTTAAGTTCCGTTATCCCCTTCCCCTCATCCCAGCGGCTTTAGAACATCTACACGGAGCCACCGTGTTCACCAAGTTGGACCTCCGCAGCACCTACAACCTCATCAGAATACGTGAGGGGGACGAGTGGAAGACTGCCTTTGTGACCCCTACTGGTCACTACGAAAATCCTGTGATGCCCTATGGACTTGTCAACGCCCCCTCCGTATTCCAAGATTTTATGCATGAGGTGCTCCGGGAGTATCTTCAAAAGTTCGTGTTGGTGTATATTGATGATATCCTCATCTACTCCCGAAGTATGGCCGAACATGGCCGCCACATTGCGGAGGTCCTGCAACACCTGAGGGAATTCCATCTGTTCCTCAAGGCTGAGAAGTGTTCCTTCCATCGTCCCTCAGTGCAGTTCCTTGGGTATAACATCAGCAGCGGTGGCATCCAGATGGATGAGGGGAAGGTGGAGGCGATTCGAGAATGGCCCCACCCAGGGGCCAACAACACCCTCTCGCTGCTGAGAGACCGCTTCTGGTGGCCTAATATGGCTAGAGATGTTCGAAGGTTCGTCCAAGGGTGCACAGACTGTGCCATGGCCAAGAATCCACGTCAGTTACCAGCAGGCAAGCTACTTTCTTCAAGCTCCTAGGTGTGACTATGAGTCTTTCTTCTGGATACCACCCCGAGACGAACGGGCAGACTGAAAGGAAGATCCAGGAAGTAGCCGTTTCCTTCTAACCTTCTGCCATGGCCACCAGGACTCCTGGAACCAGTTCATTGGCTGGGCCGAGTACGCTCAGAATTTGCTACGCCAACCTGCCACCGGTATGACTCCATTCCAGTGCGTACTCTGTTACCAGCCACCTATGTTCCCCTGGTTTGGTCGAACCGTCGGATGTACAATCTGTGGATTACTGGTTCCGGGAGAGCGAGAGGGTCTGGGACGCTGCTCACCACCATCTGCAGTGCGTAGGCGCAAAATGACAGCAGACCTTCGAAGATCCGAAGCTCACGCATACCAACCTGGTCAGAAGGTCCAGCTGTCAACCAGGGACATTCGGATGCGCCTACCCTGCAGGAAACTGAGTCCCAGATTTGTTGGCCCTTTCACCATTGTGAAACAGATTAACCCAGTCACTTACCAGCTCCAGCTTTCCCCACAGTACAGGATCCATCCCACTTTTCACGTTTCTCTGTTAAAACCTTATCACTCTCCTGTTTCTCCTCCCACAGAGCCTGGCCCCACGGAGGATCCCCCTCTCCAATTGATCATGGAGGACGGTGCTATCTATCAAATCAAGGATATATTGGACTCCCGACGCCGAGGCGGTAAATTTGAGTACCTTATAGACTGGGAAGGTTACGGCCCAGAGGAGAGGTCATAGGTACCCCGGGATGATGTTCTTGATCCGGTCCTACTTGAGGAATTCCATACCAGCCATCCTGAACGACCAGCACCCAGAGGAAGGGGTAGACCCCCATGTCGTCGGGCCCTCGGGAGTGGGCCGTGGAGAGGGGGGTAATGTCACAGATCTGCCAGGCTCTGCCACAAGCCAATCACAGTGCACGCCCTCACCCGATTACTGATCATACTCACCTGCACATCGCTATGTCACTCATCACCGCTACCATAAAAAAGACACACACCGCCAAGCACTCAATGTCCGGTCTCTTTAATCGAAAGAGGACTGCTATCGCTGTCTCAGCCATAGTCTTGTTACTTACCTCCGTGTTACTTACCTGCAGAACTACCTTCCTGTGTGTACTCCTAGGATCCGCCTGCAAGACGATACGCAAGTTATTCCTCCAGTTTATCCATCAAGACCTCCAAGATCACTACTTACCTGATATCCCACTCCATTGCTCACCTGTTGACAATAAACCTCATTCATTTAATCCATATCTCTGTCTCCGTCCTACTTCTGTAACAGGTATATCTTTGAAGTTTTAATAACTTCTCATAAAAGTATTATCATCATTCGTATAATGCTGAAAATCGACATAAAATTCACACCGAATTGATGCATTTATCATGACCATTTGTACGAAACCAAACTCAACATATTTCACACATTAATAGCTTTTCCTGCTAAAACAAAAAGGTTACAAATTAAAGATTAAAAATAAAACACATCACACATAAAAGGGCATAGAACACAATTATTAGTAAGCATATGGCTCCAGTACTTTCAATGATTTGAAATGATTGTCCTTTTGAGAAATCTTCATGCAAGTTCACAAGGTTCCTCCTCGGCTTGCTGAAAAGACTCTGTCAATTCTGAATACAACAGATCTTTGTTGTTCTCGATCAAATCAGTTTAATCATCCCTTTTCAGTAGATACCGAAATGAAGCGCTAACAGGAACTGGTTCAAACAATGGCCTGAGATTGATTATTAATTAGTCTTATGACCGCAGATGGCTGGTAGAAGACTCCTTAATTCGTAAGGAATGTGCTGTTCTGCAGTTATTCTGGGTGTCCGTTCGATAATGTTCTACAACACGTAAACTCGCGGTGATTTTCGGCCTCTGCATCTCACTACATGACGACATGAACACATGAACTTACAGGCTGTGAGAGTCACTATATGAGAATTTTTCCTTTTCATTTGAGAAAACTAGCATCATATCATAATGTATACACACAGAAACTTCACGGCAACCTGTCAAAATAAAAGTGCGGTTTAACATGTAACAGAAATATATTACTCTTTTATTACTTTTGTACAGTATAATGTATATCTTTACATATGTCATGAATCTGGTTCTTGGACCTCAATCCGCTAGCCATCAGAGATTGCTATTTCATTACATTGACTTTCACGCCACACAGACTGTTACATATCATCCTGGACTGCATTTCCCATCATCCAATGCACAAAGTACTCACAGCTGTCACCAATTACATACTCACCAGAATGTTATTACACCCACTATATAAAACACACTCACATCCTGCTCAAGTCACTGAGTATTGTGCTGCATTTATCACTCTCCTAGTGGTAGCTGCTTTACCGAGCCATTCCGTGTTTCTGTTTAGTCTCTAGTATTGTTCAGCATATATCACTCACCTAGTGATAGCTGCTTTACAGAGCCTAGTTTCTTGTTCCATTTCAGTCTAGTCATTTCGTGTTACCTTATTTTCAGTTTCCTGATTCCTGCCTGTGTCTTTTGGATTTACTTTTGTCTCGCTGCTCGGACTCTGTATCTCATCTGGACTATAGCTCATGTTTCTTGATTTCCCCTGTTGTCAAGCCCTTATGATATTGTATGCCGATCGATGATCTACGCCAGCCTTTGGAATACTCTTTGTCTTGCCTCATACAGGTCTGTTTGCTGACCCTGCCTGTTTATAACCATGTCTGTGAATAAAGCTTTGCTTATGGGTCCGCACGTCTTGTTTGCCCTGTTACAATATATTCCATTTACTTCCAAATTTAAATAAAACAATTAAATGATAAAAATAATTATTACAACCACATTAACCACTTAATTGTAGAAAAAATATGATTATTATTCAAACTTTATTAAAGGAATATTCACACAATTTTTCTATCATATATTGATGTTAACAGTAAACCCAAAAATGAAAAAAATGTTTGCCCAAAAATGAAAGGGTTTCATTTTCATTTGATTAAAACTAAATGTTTCATGCCTTTCTTTGATTTTTAGAGAAAATAAAACACAATTTCTGGAAGAAAAAAAAAGAAAAGGAAACAATTGTTGGGCCCTATTGTTCAAAATGTTGAAATTTAAAGTTTTGGATTTATTTTCTCACAGAAATAAATGTTTTTGTTATTACACAGAGAGTACGGTACCAAAAAAGGTACAGATACTGGTACCGTACCGGTTAAAATGTGAACTGTACCCAACCCTAGTTAATATCCAGACAGATATTTGGAGAATTCTACCATATTTATATATTAACTTAATAAAGTTAATAAAGTAGCTGTTTATTCAGCAAAATATTTTTCCAGTGTTGACATGTTTATTTCAATAAATAAAGCTTCTTATATTATGTTTCACACTATGCACCTAATTCAAGTTACCATTCGTAAAAGAGATTTGAGTGACACTTTCAGACTATTAACAGTGGCTTGTTTATACAGGATAGTTAATCAGTGATGTTAAGAATACTTTTATTACTGTACACTCAAAAAGAGTTCTGATTACCAAAATAATAACTGTTGTATTCTCTGTTCATCTGTCAGCCTCACATTTCAGTTTACTTAATCTGTATAAATGGGCCACCTACACCTTCAATAAAACCATCTAAAATTGAAAAATATTTAGTTTCATAACTTCACTGAGCAGCTCAATGGAGTATAATCAATTTTCTGGGAATATATGTTTAAGCTGTACAACCTAGATTTAAAAAAAAAAAAACTTTATTTTTATCTAATATGACAGATCTTTGAGAGGTAAAATGGCTTCAGTTTGTTCACAGTTCAGTTGTTGTACATTATATACATTCTTGGTCATGTGGGCGTCATAAGCACATTTCGGAAAGCACGCACATACAACATGAAGACGTGTTGTTTCTAGCAAACTCACCTATTTGATTTGGTTGGGAGGGACTTAGTTCCTCAATAAATAGAGTTGTATTGCAGTTACAGCCGACCACTATTCAACCAGACACTCTTCACTGACTCCTGGTGTGTAAGAATATTCATACTGTGAGGTTCAATCCAGCAGTCCAGGTGATCTGAAAAAAAAAAGATAAAAATATAATTTACATTCTAAAAGGAGAACATTTAATTAATGTATTGTTGTTAAAATTATTCAATTATGATTAACCTTAAACATTATTAACACAAAACAGGTGTGGAGGACACCAAAAAATAATGTGTGAACAATCTTACTTCAAAATTATAATGTAAATAAATATGCTTATTTTCACTTGAATTTTTTCCTTGCTGTTGTAAATGAGAACAGAACCTTCAATGTTCGCGACCGGTTTACCATAAATAAAGTCAAACAAGGCAAAGACCTGGCATCTGGAAAAACTCCATGCACAGACCCTCCCTGATATCCTAACTATTAATGCAGTAATTCAATAATTGTATCAACCTGGAGAGACATTTTTATGATGGGACGGGGCGGTGAGACTTCACCGATACACACTGTAGTGACATTCCCATGACCTTGCGCTCTCCTCACATTCCAAAAGAGGAACGCGCCTTTTCTGCGTATTAACAGACAAAGAGACTCAAACCTTTGAGTTAAAGCATTTTTAAAGGGACAACTTATACTATATCTGAATTGTTAAGGCATACTGGTTTAATGCTTGCTGGACAAGTCATTAATGAGGTATCGTTAACAAGGTATAAGTTGGACATTTTGATTAATATTAATTAATCATATAGCTATCAAATCTTAAGAATGATTCCCTAAAAGCTAAAATTAGAATAATAGTTCTAAAGTTACTACAAGTACTGTTGGCTTTTTCCTCTTTCAATGACAGTTATTTTGCAAACTCTCTATTACACTGTGCTTCATTTACAAAACAATCTGTACTCAAATGCTCCGGCCAAACACATTATCCTTTGCCATGATTCGGTGTTATGGATAAACTTGTTCCCATGCTAAAGCCTGAGACACACTGCACGATTTTCGGCTGTCACAGACGAAAGACCGTCATCATGAAGCAATCGCGGCAATTTCTGATTGGCCACGGTTGTTTCATGATGCCAATCTTTCGTCTGGGGCAGCCGAAAATCGTGCAGTGTGTTTAGGACTTAAGATGTTAACGGCCGCAGATTTGTCAGTTACAAAATTATGTGCAACATATCCATTATTATTAAACTTTTTCTGTACATGATGTTTGTATTATTTTTAAAATAAAAAGTTTTAAGATAAAGGATTTCATTATCTGTAACGACATAAGTCTGTTTAACAAACAATAAACAAATAAAGTCATAGTTGTTAAGGGATTCCAACTGCTTGAAGCTATTTCATTGTGATAAGCTAGCTACATACAGCTATGCAAATACTAAACATTCAGAAGTCGCCTGCATTTTATTATCATAAAGTTTTTGCTGTTTTGGGGTATGAGTGCATATTTGGGGTTAATGCAGTAGTGTCCAGACTTGTTCTTGAAGGGTCACTGCAGAAATTATCTTAATTAAGCTAAGGGTTTAAATCCTAAGTAAACACACCTGATTCAGCGTCACTAGAAACTTACAGGCAAGTGGGCTAAAGCTGATTGGAGCTAGACTCTGCAGGACACTGGCCCTCAAGGAGTAGTACTGGACACCCCTGGGCAAATGCATAATGCATATGTATGTACACAGCAGTGGCAAATCTGTCAAATGTCCCGATCGTCTATCACACTGGCCTCTGGCCATTAGGCAGTTATTGTTGAGTCCTGACTGGTAAGGATCTAATATGTTGGCTTAGCAGTATAAAGTAAATATATACATTTATTTGTCATGTTAGCTTTTGGAAAACAAAAGTGAAGAGTGGAAGAGTGGACTCCTATCCTGTGGCTTCCTCTAGTGGACAGCATTTCAGCTTTTATTGTTCAGCCAATCCGAGTCTATCAGATTTTGTATTGTTAGAAAGTAACAGTTAGAAAGTACATGTCATCACATATTTTGCTCAACTTGCAACCATGGGCGTAAATTTTATTTAACAGTAGGGGGGGGGGGGCAATAAACATAAAATTTCTTATGAGCAATTTTTGAAGGGGACACAAATAATACAGTCAACTTGTACTTATAAAGATATGTCCCCACAGTGAAAAACTTTGCTTCTATCATTATTATTGTAGCATGGAGACTGCGTCATTATGGTTATTTTCAAAGTTTTTCTCAGGTTCATTGACAAAGCAGATTTTTCTTCAAAACTATTTATTGCATTGCTTGTTATGTTGTTTATCAGTAACCTCCAATATGTACACATCATCATTTAGTATCGGTTCAGCAAGCTTGGAACCTCGGCCAAGGTGTTACCAAGAATGGTACTGGGTACCAGGTACCAGATTTTAGTTATGGAAAAGCAAAAAAAGGGAGTAGGGTGGAACCGAACCGAGCTGGTACCAGTCAGTGGAAAACCCCATAAATGATGACGTGTACATATTGGAGGTTACTGATTGGTGGTTGCTATTGGTACGTCAATGTTGTTGACTGAACCCAGACAAGCCGCCCGGCATTTACCTCAGAATACAACTTTCTCTGCCTCAGCATCGGGAATCTTAAATTATGAAACAAACAGCCACAAACCAAGGATAATAAATAAAATCCCTCTGATTTCATCCATGCTGACGATTGTAATGATGCCAGGTTGTTTACCTTTTGAGTGAGTGCATTGGGAAACTTATTAATTATGGCAGAACGGAAGGCTGTGCCTTGGTCAAATGAAGAGGTCAGCACATTTCAAACAGCCACAAACCAAGGATAAGAAATAAAATCCCTTTTATTTCATCCATGCTGATTGTAACGATGCCAGGTTGTTTACCTCAGCTTAGAGCGCTCCGCTCGCGCTGCTTCTCAGAATGTTTGGTCGCTATAGCAACCAGGTGTAGTGGAAAACTGTAGGTCCGAAACAGAGCAGAACCGAACCGAGCTGGTACCAGTCAGTGGAAAACCCCCATACGTTGCAGTGCACTATGCAACAAGCTATCGTTAACTAGATAAGTAATATTTTAATCGCTAATATAGCAGATTAATGGAAAATTACATCGGTAATCATTATTTTTTGCGGCACTAATTTATGAATGAGTCTGCATCAACTACATTAAAGATAATCGCTTTATTTAAAGTGAAAAGTACCCTACTTACTGGAGTTCAACATTACCTGAGCCACAGCCACATCAGAGTAGATGAGACGCGTTTGTTTTTTTTTTTGTTGTTTTTTTTTTCCTACTTACACAATTATTTTATGTATACATACATATTTTTGACAATAGTGAGTGCGATTGTTAAATTTTTTTTTTAAACACCCCCCCCCCCCCTGTTTTTGGATTATCACAATTGCCTGTTTTTGGATTATCCTTTCTTTGCCTCACCGTGGATAATGTTTGTTTGCTGGTGTTTGACCTTACCTGTCTTGACAAAGATCTGTTTTAATAAAGCTCTCATTTGGATCTGCAACCCAATTGTCTCACCCAGTCTGTTACAGTTTCTTAATAATGTGCTTGGAGAAAGCGTGTCCAAACTTTTGACTGGGAGTGTATTTATTGGTAATTAGAACCATACTGTACCCTGTACGACTCTCCACAGAGATGTAAAAGCCTTCTGCTGCTCTGGGCTTGAAGTCTATACATGATTTCAGTCTGAACTGTTCAAAGGCTCTCAAAATAACTCCTTTATAGTTCAAACCTATGACCAAAATCAGAAATACATGAAGGCTGCAAAACAATATAAAATATAAATTAAGTGTTTAAAAGCTGTTTGAGCTGTAGGGTAGAAATCCTTGTTTTCTTACTGAGAGTTGCAGTCAGCACATAGGGGACAGGAATATTCCACAGATTGCCAAGAATGACGCTCCTTTCATTAGGCTTAAAAGCAGAATATGTAAATCTCTAAAACAACTGAATTGTGCAGTATTGTATTTATACAGTACATTGGACAACAAACAGAACTCACAAACATGATGTCTCCTTCCATGAGATTTAAACCTAATACCACACGAGAGTTCAGTTCAAAGTAAACAAGCTTGAATAAAACAAATATTATATATGTGTGTGTGTGTGTGTGTGTATGTATATATATATACACACACACACACACACACACACACACACATATACAGTATGTGTGTGTAGTGTGTTTAAAATCTTGAGATTATATACTGTAATAGTTTTACCTTTGTTTATGTCTGGAATATCCTTCCATTCCTCATTAATTCATTTGAGGAAAATATAATGAAGAAAAAAAAAAGAGAGTGGGGGAATTTAATCTAAAAAATAATAACTTGACCAAAACCTCATTTTATATTTGTCTAAAAAAGAAGATAAAATATTACAGACTGCTGTACATGCCTCTAAAACACAAGTTTTTATGTTTATGGTTGCCAGATATCAAGCGTTCTACTATTTACTATGAACTACTATTGACACTTGTTGCAAAGAAATTATTGTTATTTTTCCATAGTGTAAATAGAATCAGTCGCCAAGAAAATATGTTCATTTCACTTAGTGTAAATAGAATCGGTGCCATAAATTTACAACAGAATAATATTAGTGACTGTGCTGTACTCACCAAAAATATATGATCGGGGTGAAAACATGAGAAATAAAAATTATATTTAGACAAAAAATATTTATTCTAAAAATCCACAGCTATATATCAATTTAACAATGCCAATGTATTATAACATAACCAGTCAACTCTACTACTTACTAAAGGTGATGCAAGACAACGATCCAAAGCCAAACTTAGCAGAAGAAATGTGCATAAATGCATTGCCACTTGAAATGATAAATATCACATTTGATGGTTAATTAATGTTTGCAAGTTTTACAAGACCATTAAAATGTGACTAACTAAAAAAACTAAAAGATGCATACATACCAGTTTCCAGTCACTATATTAAGACTAAAGATTTCAAAATGCAAAACCAATTTTAAGTTAGTATCTGGTAAGAGTCCATCAAGCTTTTATACCATAGTTGTGCAGTGCTACACAAAACCCACCTTTAAGCCGAGTAGAAAGACTGGCTAGACTGCATATTATAAATCACAGATGATGGGTTTGCTTCTTTTGGTTTCTGTTTTAGTAAAGATTGTCTGTAATGTTCATTTTGCAGTCTAGCCAGTCTCTGCTTGACTTAAAGGCATGGCTTAGTGTAGTGCTGCAGGGCTACAGTATAAAAGACTAAAAGACAACAGTATATTTATGAAAAGCAAATAATTAATTGGTCAAAAAAAAAAAAGTTAAATTAAAATGAACAATTTTAAAATACCATCAATCAAATAAAATGATTACTAAATATTTAATTTGTTTACCTCCATGTGACCATTAACCAGCATCAGAGAACCATGAACAGCAAATGTGATACTTAATTATTAAAATATTTACTTTAAAATTTCAGGGGCACTTTAAGCAAATATTAGGTGAAAGAAGTTCAAAATGTTTGGAAATGTCTGTATTTCATGTAAATAAGAAATGTATAATAAGTAATGTGTTTGAAATACAAAAGCCTTCAATGACATAGCATCTGTGTTTCCATGGCTGTGGTGTGTCACGTGAGTAGAATGATGCATTGCCATGAAAAAAATAAGGGGAAATGTTCTAAAATAACAACAAAAAAAAAAAAAAAATCAAAATTAAAATGAGATCCTTGTTGCTCGGTGGTTGGGTGCTCCCTCTAGCCTGGAACTAACATTAATTGATAAATAGTCGGAAATTAAAGGGTTTGGATTTCAGAGAAACGCGTCTGGATTGCAGCAGTGAAGCGAGAAGCAGAATAGCCACTCCAGGATATACAGCACACATTAACATTCAGGTAAAGACAAGTTCTCTCGTTTTTTCATTTGATTATTTGTATTTATTTACGTTAACTCTTCAATTTTTAGTGAAAAAGGTCAAGCATTTATTTCCATTTCATTGCAAGCGTTATGTGGGCTGTAATTAAACGAGTTCTGATTAGTTGTCTAGCTATCTTATCAGCAGATAAATGCAGTGAGTAACACGTTATAGAAATGTATACTGTAAACTTGAATGTTGTATAGTGAAACTAACAATTTTTCATCACTTATGCTTGTCTAATGTTACTGATGTTACTCCAAGACGCTTCAAGAAAGCTCCTGCAGAGCTACAGTGCTGTTGAAAGTTTTAGGCACTTGTGTAAAAATGCTGTAAAATGAGGATGCTATCAGAAATAATGTCATAAATAGATTTTCTTTATCAATTAACTTCTATGAACTAAATGAAATCAATATTTGCTCTGAGCATCCTTTGTGTTTAAAGCAGCTTTTGTCCTCTCTGCACTTGAGCAGAGTTTCTCAGGAGCTTTGCAGGAGCTTTCTTGAAGCGTCTTGGAGACACAGTTCTTCCGGATTGAGTCTGTCTCAGTTTGTTCTGTTTCTTCATGTCACTCCAGACAGACTGATGATGATCAGATCAGATCTCTGTGTGGAGCACCGGCTGCTGTCAGACAAAAACCTCACTGGGTTATTACAATTAATGACTAAATGAATGTTTGGAAACATTAACTGATATTTTCTACTGACACACTACAGCAAAAGATAGAAATAACTGACTTAAAACCACTTTTAGCTGCTGAAAACACAAGTGTCTATCTATCTATCTGGGTGTTTCGCACCCCCTACTGGCCGCCTGTAGTCACTGCTGTCGGTTTCAGCGGGTAAAAGCACAGAACTGCGGGACAACGTGGAGAATTACTGTTTACTTCTGAGCAGTCTTTGAGAAGCGGACGCCTCGTGGAGCTGATCTCATGACTGCAGACCCGAGGACGAGCCTCTGTACAGCGCGAAGCTGCTGATAATAAGCCGTGAACCGCTAACAGCGCCGGGGTTTGTGTGAACCGAAGGGCCCAGGCAGCGGCAGCGGGTCACCGAGGATCCTCCAGACCGGGCTTGAGCTCCGTCTCTATCCGCGGGAGCATGTCTCAAACCGGAGCTCCTCCGCGATGGAAGAACTGTCCCAGGAGAGGACAACCTGTGGCTGGTGAGCGTCTAGCAGACAGTTGTCAACAAAGCTGCTCTATAGTAATCCACACTCGCTCTCTAATGCTAAAATGATTTAGGTTCATAGAGTTAGGCTGTTATATTAGAGAGCATTAATGAACTCGAGTTGTGTGAGTGCAGCTTCAGTAAACCTGATTAAATCTCAGCGCTTTCAGTCTAACAGAGAGTTAGCTAACGTTACCATTAGCCTGTGCTTGTTCATAGCACTGACTTACAGCGCTAACATTGCACTGCGTCGTATGTCAAAAATAAACTAATGATGACTTAACTACGTGTATTTTTAATTAGGAACATGTGCGACGTCAAAGTAGAAACAAGGGCCTCTCTAAACTTGTTTTGTATGGTTTTAAGTTCATTGGCTAGCCAGATTAGCTTCACTACACGCAGGTCAACACAAGTACGTCACTGCGTAAGAGGCGGGGCTGCGCGGGCTTGGTTCATGAATATTAATCGACTCGTGTTACGTTCGGTCTCCTGATTTGCTGGGAGGCAGACGTCAGAAATGGATTAACGAATCATACTATGATGAAGGCGTAGTTTAGGAATATTAATGAGAAGACTCGACCTCTTTGGAGGCTGTGACCTAATTAATATTCATGAGATCGGACTTCACCATAGTATGGCTTGTAGTGTGCACACTATACAGGAGGGGTTCCTAACCTATTTTGTCAGCTGAGTACCTCAAAAATATTTCAGTTGGTTTATTCCCTGAGATTTTAAGCGTTGTTCTGATTTATTCATTAATTTTTTTATATGACATTTCTAAAAAGAACACTATTTTGTGTAATGCAATGTGTTTATGCAGTTTAAAGTAAAAAAAACATTATTTTCCACATACTGTACATTATTGTTGCTCCTCTATGCCCCGCCTTTCTGAAACACACCGATTTTTACAAAGCTCATCCTTCTGAGAAGCGAGGCGTGCTCTGATTGGCCGAGGCACTTGTTGCATCCAGTGGGGACATAATTACTGAGTATAATGATTTATACTGTCTTTTTACGCACCGTGTAAAGATCACCATGTCTGCATTTGTGATCGGAGAAACGACAAGTGGCAAATTCTTTAAATAAGAAAACACACTTACAGGCTGTGAGTCAGAAGAGCCAGACTGTTCTTACAAAGTTGGAATTGCCCCACTTTATAGAAACAGTCTTTGAGCAAAGCCAGCATTGTAGGCTACTCTTCCAGGTTCAGGAAATAGTCCTCCGTAAAATGCGCTGCACACAC
>JAUZSZ010240479.1:0-10866 GCA_034780575.1 Labeobarbus marequensis
TGATTGCTGTATTCAAGTGTCTGTATGACTAAATTAGCCGGTATCTGGCAGAGAGATACAGTGTGACCTCATCACCCAGGACACCCACTTAATCAACTTTCCCTTTCCAGCAGAGGTCAAGCTAAGCAGAGGCTCTTGCTGGCCTCCAGCCCTGCTTTGATGTTAATTAAGATGCGATAGAACATGGAGAGTATTCATTAAAGCCAGAGTCAATCTAGTGGCACAAAGCTCCAACATGGTGGACTTAAACAACCTCCAAGGTGACATCCTCCAGACTCGGACGCACATCAAACCCCAGCTTGTTGTTCCTCTCGGTAGAGTGACCCAGAGTTCATTGGTGTCTGAACACGTGATTGGACATTTGCTGTTACCCGCACGGGTGTTGAAAGCATAGCGAGACATGCCCCACCTCGGTCATAGCTACTTAGAAAGCGATAATGTACTGTCAGATGGTCATTATAGTAAAATAAATATATATACTGTATATATTTATTGAACGCATCATTTGGGTTCTGGAAGTAAAAATCCCATTCATGTTCTCCATAGGCGAACTGATTTTGAACAGAAATGTGTAAACCTTTGTAGACAGATCTATTGTGAGCTCCAAGTTTGTTAATCAGTGGTACAAGCTTTTGTTGAAGCCATCTGTCTGCATTATTTCAACCTGCTTTTTTTAATAACAGCATTTAACATTCCGGGTAATTCTTGGTAAAAACTACATTAACGGTTAGAGAATCGGAAACAAGCAAATCACACTAAAAGTATAAGCTGTAGTTATTTTTATTCTCATTGTACATTTGTCTTTTTGACAAAATTTTAAATACTTTTTGTTTTTGGCTCAAATGTTTGTAATGTTGTAATTAACTTAATTTCTGGTTGGTTTGGTTGATGGCTTATAACTCCCTATGGAAAAATTACTTACAGAGTCAAGGCCGTTGAAAATGTGGGCGACACTGGCGCACTCTATAAAGACCCTATATATCAACCTTTTACAGTTCATTATGCAGACTTTGTCTCTTTGCATTTGTGATATTCATTTTTCAGATAGAATTTAGACCCTAACTAAACCTCATGATAGAATGACTTGTAATAAATCAATCAAACCTCTGGCTGTATACATGGATGTAGGGGAGGAAATCCATACAGATTGCCTGCCTCCACCAGCATTATGGAGCAAGTCTGAGAGGGAGAGATGCCATCCAAGGTGCTCCATAGCTCCGGGGCTAACAGTGATGAATGGAGCTCTTAATGTCGGCAAACACTTTATCTCTGCTTCATCTGTTTTCATTAGGCAGGGCCAACCTTTGGCTTGGACGGAGCACTCTAGCACTCCCAGGACTGCTGAAGGCAAAACTAGGTGGAGAGAGCTTCACTTTTTTTAGGCACAGGCAACCTCTCTTTTGGATGCCAAGGGTTAGAGTCATGATCCTGCTGTAATTAGGAATTCAGGAGGTTTTGTGACTTAAGATGAAGTCTAAGAGGTATCTGGGGATATGTACACTGATCAGCCACAACATTACATCCACTGGCAGATGAAGTGACAATATTGATTATATTGTTACAATGGCATCTTGTCAATGGCTGGGATTTATTAGACAGCAAGCGAACAGCCAGTTCTTAAATTTCATATGTTGGAAGAAGGAAAAATGAGAAAGTGAAAAAAGTGACTTTGACAAGGGCCAAACAGCGATGGCTATGCAACTGGGTTAGAGCTTCTCCAAAACAATAAGTCTTGTAGGGTGTTTTCGTTATGCAGTGGTCGATACAATGGTATAAGGAAGTTCAATCAGTGAACTGGCGTCAGGGTCATGGGCCCAAGGCGCATTGATGCATGTGAGGAGTTGCTCAAATTGCTAATGCTGGCCATGATAGGAAGATGTCAGTTTGCTGCGTTTAAGGTTGCATAGCTGCAGTCAATGATGACCCATGTCCACTACAGAAGCACCTACAATGGGTAGGCGAGTATCAAACATGGACCATAGAGCAATGCAAGATGGTTGCTTGGTCTGATGAATCATTTCTTTCAGGTGGATAGCTGGGTTTGTGGGTGTTGTTACCTGAGGAAGAAGTAGCAGCATGATGCACTATGCAGGGTTTTTTTCAGGTTTTATGAAGGTAAATTTAAGACCTTTTTAAGACCAAGTAAAGAAAAAAGTATTTACTATTTTTGACAAGATTAATTTACTGGAGACACAAAATGACATAGGAAGATAAGAAAAGATAAGTTTTATTTTCAGAGAATTATCAAATATCATGAACTCATTAAGAAAGCATCATCATGAATCAAGCAAGAAATAACATGCTTAAACCAAGAATAAATATCTGCTAGGGGGTCAGAAAAACAATCTTGTTTTCTTTTTGAATTAAGCTTAAGCCACTGGCAGAAATTTCTTCTTGTTAATCATAAACTCATTTTGTTCAGTTTCATAAGACTTCATTTGGTCATTTTGCATCTCAAGTAAATGTATCGATTTAAGAACGATTAAATATTTGTATTGGAAAAAACAACAAAAATACTGAGGAAGATCATTTTTTGCAGTATATTCAACATTTAACGCCAAGTTTTTTATGTCTTTCTAAAGACATTTTTAAGATCTTAATTTGTGTAAGGGTGAATTAAGACATTTTAAGACCTTATTAAAGGGTTAGTTCACCCAAAAATGAAAATTCTGTCATTAATTACTCCCCCTCATGTCATCCCAAACCAGAAAGACCTTTGTTCATCTTCGGAACACAAATTAAAATATTTTTAATGGAATCTGAGAGCTCTCTAACCCTCCATAGACAGCAAGGATATTACCACGATCAACACACAGACACGTAGCAAGGTTATTGATAACTTTCCCCGAGTTACCATCTTCGCCATTTTGGAGAGTTCCCCAGAACGTAATCAACATATTCAGCGTTGTTTACGTTTAGTAGACAACGAGAGCATTTGCTGAACGTAAGCAGCGTTGTTTACATTCAGTAAACAGAGCGCGCATGTTGAAAGTAAACATCGCTCATTAAGTTGATTACAATCTGGGTTACTTTCCAAAATGGCGTAAGACGTTAACTCGGGGAGAAGAATTGCTGAATAAATTATGTTATTATTGTCATCTTTGCACACAAAAAGTATTCTCTTAGCTTTGTTATGGTTGAACCCCTGATACCACATGAACTATTTTACCGATGACCTTGCTACGTTTCTGTGCGTTGATCGTGGTAATATCCTTGCTGTCTATGGAGGGTCAGAGAACTCTAAGATTCCATCAAAAATATCTTAATTTGTGTTCTGAAGATGAACGAAGGTCTTACGGGCCTTGACTATCCCTTTAAGATCTTATCATTATTATCTTATCTTATTAGATCTTATTATTAGAAAACCTAGGAAGGCCAGTTGAGGCAGTGTTATGTTTTGTTGGGAAACCTTGGGTCTTGGAAACCCAAAGATTTCAGCAGGATAATGAAAAAAATTGTTCAGGGATAGTTTGAAGTGCATGGAGTGCAAAAGGTTCAATGTGTTGCCTTGGCCTCCAAATTCCTCAGATCTCCATCTGATTGAGCATCTATGGGATGTGCTGGACCAACAGATAAAATCCATGGAGGCTTCACCTCGCAACTTGCAGGACTTAAGCACAAGGGGGACATACACGATATTAGGCAGATAGTTTTAATGCTGTGGCTGATCAATATAAATGGGATATTTATACACTGAAGACTTAATTTGACAAATTGATTTTTTTAATCGTTTTAACCAGTTTAACACATAGCCAGAAGGGATGATGTAGTGTGATCGACCAAGTATTTTTGTAGTTTTAAAGGAATATTCATCATATAAGAAAAATAAAAGGTTTTTGTACATTATGATATAAAATATCTAAATTTTGAGATTCTTGGTAAAATGTTGAAACACTTATCTGTCATTATTATGATTAACCGTGATTTTCTTTCTTGCAAGCTAGAAATGGGCTTCCATATAAATTCCAGCTTACCTGGTAGAGACACCTTGGACTGATGTCACTGTGTTGTCATATATTTTGTACATGTACATGCAGGTTGTGAAAGCTGGGGACATCAAAGTAAAACATGCATTGATAAAACAGACAACAAGTCCTTTAAGGTAATATGTGATGTAAGCTTTACTTTCAAATCATGTTACATTTAGAACTGGCAATTTGAACATAAAGAATGCAAAACCAATAAAACCAAAATACAAAACAAAATAAAAAGTACAAATGATCTAATTACCAGTTATTGTCACAAACAACCCTGTACAGCCTTAAGAATGAAGTAATAAAAAAGCTTTATACAGCACATAAGTTTACTGGGTGCCAAATAATAAAGAAAACAAAATGATACTTGAGCCTTATTGAGTTGTAGAGTACAGCAAGAGATAAAACAAACAGATTGTGCAGAGTAACCCGCAAAGCAAAATGCAAAACGAGTTGGTCTTTTTTCCGGACCAAAAAAAAAAAAAGTAAGTGCTACAAACTAGAGATCAAGAGCAATTTCATGCATCTTTTGAAGTGCTAAAAAGGTAGTCAGTCTTGTCTGATGCGCAATGACGCTAAAACAAAAAACGCTGCTCCTTGCGATTAGGCAAACAGAATGCCATGTAGTAAGTATTTATAAATACTGGTATTGGAACAGAGAGAGATCCCTGTTGCGCTCCTCTTGCCCACACAACTGAGCATGAAAGAGCAGCAGCCATGTTCTTCTACATGATGAATACATGGTGTTCCAAGGCAGACGGACAAAAGGATGTTGCCCAGTGGACATTCCGTTTGAATTCATTCTATCAAAATAAGTCCTGAGGATCAGTTTCACTTCATCTCAGGCTCTCGGGCCACTCCTTGCCACCAAGTGGCACTAGAGCATAAAAGATAATGAGTTGAGCAGGAGCTTTATTAACAAGCAAAGAAGCTCCACTTAAAATACAACATACCACTAGACTGCATGCTGGGCATCTACATGAAGAAAAATAAATGATGATACTACGAGAGCAAAAAATACAAGTATAAAATAAGGATACTGTGCGGGGGCCAAGAAACTGTCTACCATCTTTTAATGGCTCTATTTCTAGCCTGCATTTCATTTATAAACTGGCCTTAAATACACAATTTTTCATCCGAATCCTCTCAATGGGCAAGTTAGAGGAGAACAAACTTAAGAAGAATTATCTCTTTGCGGTTCAAGGTTGACCTATCAAAGTAGCGCTGCTACTTTTTTCCTTTTAAAATGTCTAAGGTCAGCTGCATTCGAAAACTTGATTGATCTTAACAGGCCACGCTTTTATCTTTGTCCCTTATCTTGCTATTCTTGCATGAATGAAGGAGGGAGAGCATTGTACATGTATGATGGACAACATTCAAAATATTGAGCAGATCCTGCTGGCTGGACAAAAAGGAGACTGCAGTTTCGCTGAATGCATCTATTTGCATCTATGCATCTATATCATAAAATATTTTAGGACCTCAAGTTCGAGCTTTGCACGTATTGTCTCACGACATGCTAAGCAGAATTGGTTTATTTAGACCAAATATATTGACTAGGCTTATTAATCAGCCAATATTTGGCCATGTTGAGCTTATGAGCATCAGCTGATTGGTGTTTGGTTACTAAACCAAACACATGCTACTGTAAGTTACTCTTTTAGCACCAATTAAAGTTTCCTATATTCTAAATTCTTAAAATAAATCCATCTATCCAGAAACTAAGCAAAGTGCTCATCAAAAGATCAATCCGTTACCGCCGATGTTACAGTTTATCTGTTTTGAACATGATTTAAACTGTATTTGGATCAAAAACGATTTATTCAGAGCTCAGCAACATTACGGGCAGTTAATGTTTTCCATTTTAGAGCATTGGATAGAATTGCGTTTTTGTTTAGAAAAGTGCAATTTTTACAGCACTGTGCAAAACCGCTGTTAAAATTTTAGCCTGGACCTTTGATGTCCAGGGTGGATTTTGAACTCAGCTGTCTGCATTAGACATGCCATACGATCCATCAAAACAGAGCAGTCTGCTGTTTGGCAAATACCTACAGGAAAAAGGCTTAGAATTTGTGTTTTCAACCACTGAAGCAGACAAAACAAAACAAACAAAACAACAATAAAGAAAAAAATTACTTAAGTAGCACTGAGACTGTTTGATGAGGCAGTCGAAATAATTGGCATCAAGAACATTTTCTATTGGGTGTAAGTGCTTTTGTTTGAAACATTTCAAAATTTTAAGTGCAATTAAAACTAAAAAAAAAAAAAAAAATCGAGAGGGGAACATAGAATTATGGTACCATGTTTGCCCACATATGGAAAGCCATGCTTCCAAAGATCCTACTCAAAATAATGGCTGCCTCCACATTGCACTTGAGAGCCATTTTCCAATAGGGTTCTCATAATAGCTTGTTAGTACAGGATATATATTTTTATATATATATTTGTATTTTACATTTCAAAGGCTCTTTCAAATTAAAAGTAATAATAATAATAATAAAACTACTAGAAGAACAAAAATTTAAGACACAGAAGGCCACCGAGATACCATTGTTTTTCCATGATCTTACTTACCACAGTCCAGCTACCTCTGTATCACTTTAACATTAACCAACAGAAAGTACATTCATTCAAGTCATTTTGGAACAGGTTTTTTTTTTTACACACAAAATTACAAAAAAGCTCCAAAAAGCACCATTGAATCGGCCTTTGTGACAGAATAACTGGGTCTTTCCCAAAAACCTGTCACCTCATAAATCTTAAATGTACAGGTGCGCATTATATACGTTAGCTATGCACAGGGCGCTTGACTGGACACTTATATCTCATGCCTACCGGATACGGCAAGCCCACCTCGGTCAGCTATGGCACAATCTGTAGCAACCAAAAGTATAGTGAATATATCGAAGGGCTGCATCATGGGTTGACGACCACTGCGGCAGTGGTAATGATTGTTTTTGCCATTAGCGTGCCCTGAATGGCTTGTATTAAGAAATGCCATCAGCTGCGCCTCGCAGGTGTCGTAAATGGCCTTATGCTTGTTGCTGAGGCAAGATTAAAATTTGCCGATGGTCTCGCCATTCAGCAAAACCAGTCAACGCCGACAGGCGTGGGGGGAGAAGAGAAAAGAAAGACTACAAAACTATGTACAGCTTGATAAATTAACAAGTGTGTGGTCTGAGGCTTTGCTTTGGAAATGAGACTCGAAAGACAGCAATCCATTTCATTGGTTTTTGTCGTGCCATATACTGTATACCCCCAGATACTGAGCCCCTAACTGACTTCAAAAAACAATTGCAACACATAGCGAACATGCTTTCTGATTCCTGACAAAATGCACAAAAAAAGCTTAGCGCTTGCGAGCTAGTATGTTCTTGGTTTCCTTTCGCCCATCAGAACGAATACAAAACTCGTGATAGATAAAGCACTGTAATCGGATTCCGGGTCATTCACAATTCGTAGAGGAAAACAACTGTTGTAAAAAGAGCAACGGTTGGATTGCGATAGAACATAAATCTAATTGCCTTGAGTGTGAATAGCTTTTCCTCTGATAAATGAATGCTTTACTATCATTCCTACTCTTTAGGGCAGCATTTGAGCCTGCCTGTGGAACAGTTAGTGGTTTCGGTGATACAGGGAGATGGCGGGCGAAGGAGAAGAAGACGGGACGAGGATGGTCAAATGGTCTTAGCTCTCTCTGTCAATCCCAGGTATGCCAGGAAGGAGTGTTTGAGTGACGTGGGAGAGGGCAGCGACTGCGAGGATGAGTTGGACCAGAATGCCAAAAAGGGCGACGAGGAGTTTGAGGGCGAGGGGCTGTGGAATGTGAAGCGGCGGGCGGTAAAGAGCGTGGTGAGGGGGATGAGGTGATCCAGGTCACAGTTCCTGTACTGTTCCAAGTAGCGAGCCGCCAGTGTGGAGAAGTTGCCGTTGGCCGAGAGGTAGCGCGTGGTTGGGGTGCCGTCTTGCTGCTTGCTGGTGATCGACAGGGCGACGGACTGCAAGGCTTGAGAGGCGGACAGGTTCATGAGCGGGCTGGTGCTCCCGCTGTCCCCGCTCCCGCTGCTGCTCCCACCTCGCTCCAAAAGGCCCGGGCGCGGCGTACCTGGCCGAGCCTCACCTTCCTCGGCGCTCCCCTCCCCGCCTTGGTGCTTTTTAACGTGACGGCTGTAGACGAACGGGTGAGTGGTGGTGAACGGGCACTGGGCGCAACCGAAGGTCTGTCTCGGTGCGTGCTTGAGCCGCTTGTGGAGATTGAGATTGTCCTTGCGTTTGCAGCTGTAGCTGCAGCGGTCGCAGTGGAAAGGCCGCTCGCCGGTGTGCACGCGCACGTGCTCGATGAGCTTGTTGGCTGTTTTGGAGAGGTAGCCGCACTGCTCGCACTTGTAGTGGTTGCCCAGGCGGTGTGCGCGCGTGTGCCTTTCCAGCTCTGCCTGATTGGCCCACACGGCTTGGCAGATGCGGCAGCGATACTCCATCTTGTAGTGCGTCTTCAGGTGGCCCTCCATGGCGGCTGGCCTGTTGGTGGAGTAGATGCAGAGAGGGCACCTGGTCAAAGAGACAGGAGGAGTAGGGTGTAGGACACAGAGGTGGAAGACATTAAATAATGCACCTCGCCAATGAGAAAACACACTCTGTTCTCTTAAATGGAATGAAGAACACACAAAGAATGCACAAAGGGAAGGGATGAAGGAGGCATTTAGTGTGTCTTACCCTCTGTTGTGTTTATAAGCTACAGTCTGTGTGTACGTATAAACTGCTACATGTGAGAGAGGGTGTGTGTGCGTATGGCTGTGTGGTTGCGGACAGGTTGGAACGGGAATCAGATGAAGGTAAATGAATAAATGAGTGGCACTTACATTTAAATAGCACCTTTCATCTGCTCAGGGCCCCAAAGCGCTTCACAAATCCTGCAGAACAGAATGACCTCAGAAAGCACACTGTGAAGGGCGCCTCTCTACCTCAACACTGAACTAGAGCGCTGTGAAACTCTCTCTCTCTCGCCCTGACTAAAAAAAAACAGCTGGGCAGCTGTAATACAGCAAGAGTCCCATCAGCTGACAGTAAGCGCTAAATGTATTTGGTCACTTTTGGGTTTTGTGCTCTTGTGTTCTGAATCTGTATTGTCCAAAGACTCTGAAGTTTGATACTTTTTTAAAATCCCATAGCAGACACTGCACCCCGTCTTGTTTTTCAGTAAAAACATCGAAACAAACCTAAAACAAAATATTTTTTGTAAAGTATGGCATTCCACTGGCTGGTTTTAAGCATAAGTCTAAAACACTTTTATACAAAGTTTATGAATGTGACTAGTAGGAAGCAGGTTAAGAAAAAAAAAATGTAATAGTAAATAATTCTCCATTAACAACTTATAATAACATTTTTTTTTTTTTAAATTAACACTGACCAAATGTGTGCCAGTAGTATGACATCATACAACATATTCCACTGGTACACCTCAATTACAGACCAGCCTGGTAATAGTTGGCTTAAAACATTATGAAGGCTTTACCATAAGATGAATACAGAGAAAAGGGAAGTTAAAGTATAAGTGTTTGTTTAAAAAAAAAGAAAGAAGCTGCTTGTGATCAAACGCAAACCATTTCATCTGAGAAACATGAATGTCATGTTGAAGACTGTCTTATAGAAAAAAAAAACTCTTAATATCATAGCTCTATAATCTTTTGGTATGTCTCAGAACCATTTGAGACAAGGTTGATACAAGGTTACTACAGTTGCTTCAACAAACCGCAAATGATTATTCCATTGAGTTATAAAAAAGTAACCTCTGAGGAGCAACATTTTCCTATGGGGTGTATTTATTGCTGCTTTTCTTGGTTACATCTCATATGTAAATAGCATAGAATTAGCAGAGAATCCCTAGAGACTATATGCCTAAGATAAGGACATTTAACTACAGGTATTTATACACAAAAATATACAGTCCAGTTCCAAAGTATGACACCTTGTATGGAATATTCATAAGCAGACATTAATCCACCCAACTGGAACCCTGCTGCGGGAGAAAGATCCCGTGAAAAAGAAAAAAAAAACCATGCAGTGATTTGTAAGCAGTCAGCTGCTATACATATACTGTAACATTAATGCCGACCACACACACTTAAACCTCAGAGTCATTGAACCATTACAGATTCAAAATGTAAGAACACATAGTCAAAACAGCAGTTATTTAAGATACTGACCAACAAACACTCTTATTTGCTCAAATTCTGTGAATATAAAATAATCATTGGATGATTTTTTTTTATTTCATTGTTTTTCCAGTGTCTTTTATATAAGAGCTAACAAATAAAAAGAGAATAATAAACTATAGATTACATGCTGAGTCCCTTTCAAATAAGTTCCCATCTGATACATTTTTAAATAAAAGGCAGAAAATAGAAGTCCTGCCTTTATTCACAGTCATCTTAAAATCATAATATTTAAAGGAATATCATCTTTTTAAACTTTTAATGGAAAATTTGGAATAGAAAATTCTCAAATGACACTTCTTGTTCTGCTTTTTATCCTAAATGCTAAATAAGACCCCAAGTACAGTACTGTCTGTCCCTCCAAGTTAGTTAAGTATTGCTACTGATTTAAGTTTATTATCCTCCTTTACCTGTGGTAATGGCTAAGCGCTCTAATGAGTGATAACTACAAACTATCAAATGTGTCTAGCATGGGAAAGCATAGCCATAAATGACAAGATGAGGCAATGAAATCTGAAATACATGACCTTAAGACATGAATTATGTATGTCAAACAACTAGACAAATACAACAGAAAATATCAAAGACTGGACTTTGTGTGAAGTATATACAGGTGCTGGTCATATAATTAGAATATCATCAAAAAGTTGATTTATTTCACTAATTCCATTCAAAAAGTG
>JAUZSZ010242082.1:0-10857 GCA_034780575.1 Labeobarbus marequensis
CGCACAAAATCATTTCACTGCATATTGTACTCTGTATGATTGTGTATGTGACAAATAAAATTTGAATTTGAATTTGAATTTTAAATATCATTAGATTTATAATTAAAACTAGAAAATAAAATTAAAAATTACAAACCTTAGTTCAGTCTCGCATAATTTTTCTTCTAAAGTAAACTGATCTTGTTTTAGGTATGTTCAGCTATTTATACTGAAAAAAATCAGATAAGAAAAAGATAAAAATATTAAGAAGTGGCAGTACCTTAACTGACCCTAAACTTTCTCATTTCATTTTACAAAAATAAAAAGGACCATAAAAGTACTTTGATGGCATCTTGTTTTTAACCACAAATAAAGTGTGTACGTTAGTAAGCTAGTAAATAAATAAATAAACTTTTTTTTTTCTAAATTATGAAGTTGGTGGAAACTGCTAGAGGGTGCTACGAGGTCTGGAAAATTCAGAATAAAATAAAATAAAATAATTTTTCTAAATCCTAAAATGTGTCACAGTGTTCACAGCTAACCCACTACTCCGTAACGTAACTGCAGCACAAAGTTTCCCATGCAGCTTGGCACTGCGGCACGCTCACCTGGCAGTGGGGGTGTTCAGTCTCGGAGAAGCTGGAACCAGAGTGAAATCAGGGCTTTTATTTAATCTAGGTAGAAAAGAGAATGGGGCCACGGAGGGCACACCTGTACCATTTCCAACACCCCTTTTCCAGGACTAACAATCAAGTACACACTGGATCGGGCAGGGCTGGAAAGCAGATCTGGCGATCAAGGAATCAAGCATGAAGGACATAGTCCATAACTGACTGACATCGTCCATCAAAGTGACAACACGGGTTTTGTTGTACATTATTCAGACTGCAAATTTTGCGTATTGTCACAGCGTGCAAATCCAAGTTGTTACTGAAGCACTTTGACAAATGACAAGACAGAGGAAAATTACAGCGAGAGCGACAGTCCTGGGTTTCTGCCCGCGCAATCGCTTACATCACATTTGAGAGTTTCCCATACGAGACACTCACCCGTCCGCCACAAATGTACCTCTTCACCGTGATGAATATTTCATGTTCTGATGCCACTTTTAAGACAGGACTAATTAACAAAAACTAGTTGATCTGGCATACGTTAAATCAGTTCAATTAAAAGCACGCAGATCAACGCTACATGCTAATAGCAAGAGCAGCGGAATAATTGTATGTTGAGGGAGAAGTGCTGAATGTTAAACAGGCCCTGTTAACAGCACTTTAGCACTTGGCGATGAACTCCTCTCAGGATTACACCGACCCTTGATAATGGACTAATGCAGATCGGCACATCACACAATACATTTGGAAAAAACAGAGGCCTTCCGATGTCTGTGACATATCTACTGCCTGCTAAGCAATGAGGGAGTGCGGATCTGATAGACTGTGACACTCCAGTTGGGGATTTGGGAACATGAGCCATGTGCACCACGAACTTAAACCAACTTTGACTTTTGGTTTGGGAATTTTCTAAGGTCGCATTTAGACACAGATCTAGATGGTCTTGAAGAAAGGAAACCTTCGCCCTAACAATGATTGCAATGGCTTTCTGAAATTCACAGCGAGGAGGAAAAGCCTTCTGTGGTATTGTGGGGTAAATGTGTTAGCGCTGGGAGTGTCTCCACCCTCCCTTAATGGTTAGCTCTTGGCAGACAAGATGGGATAAAAAGCATAGAGACAGACTAAACCATCTTCTGAGAAATAAACAGAGCTTTTAAGAGACAGACAAAAGTGCTATGGAAAGTGGACAACCGACTGTCCACCGATTCACCTGAGGACGTTTGAAATGGTAATAGCCTTCCTGTCCAAAACTGAGCGCTAAAATGAACCTGTTTTCTTTGTTTTTGTCATATCTCAGTTGCTACTCCTTGGCAGAAATGGTTTTCATTGAAGAGCACATGGAGGTTTTTAACTAAATTTGTTAAGATACTTCCTTACAACCAAGAGATGGCTGTAAGCCAATTTTAGCTTGATTTCCTTGAAAAGTATAACAGTGTGTCTATGTGGTGCTTTCAAAACATTGCTCTGTTTGTTTGAACATCTTGACCAGACCTGCACAGCAACATTGACTCAACCAACGGCACGAGTTTAGGGCGGGACTATCTGTTTGTCCAAACAATGGAACATTGGGGGTATGAAAATAATTTGAAAATAATTTTTGCAGCTCTGGTTGGCGCATAATTTACACACTTCAGCTGCTCCTGCTCCTCAGGCGTTTCTCCTGAGAAAAGACCCCAGTAATCTCACATATGTCTCCTCAAATGATCCTCAAGACAATTTCAAAAGCTGAGATTTCAAGCTGTTTTGCCTTGTAAAAACCATGTTGCCAGGGTGTTGCTAGGTAGGATAGATATGTGGTTGCTTACTGGCTTAATTAAATATAGGGGTTTGTTAAAATCAAGTTGGGAACTGTACTAATCTTGATGCTTAAATTCATCACAAACTATTGGACTTGAGTGTACTATGAGTGAGCTACAATTACAAGCCCAACAAGTCAGTTGTAAACCAAAATACTACACAGGCCTATCAGTGCAAAACTAACCAGCTGACAAGTGTAAGTTCTGAAAATGTAACTTTAACCTTGTCATGTGAAGCAAAATAAGTGTGAATGCATGAATATTGTGCCGCGACATTACGTGGCTATATAATCTGTAAACTTGTATCATAATCGGAGTTGCCAAGTCCACAGTTACCCTAATGAACTGGGATACTTTTAACTGTTGTTGTGGGTAGATTTTTTTTTGTGGGTTAATTGTTTGACATTGCATAAATTATATATGACTGAAAAGCTTGTACTGAAATATTTTACTCTACCAATTTATATTCTACAACTGTGCTAGATGAGTCTTAGAGAGCCTGTGTGCAGAAATATATGACAAGCACTAAGAAGGAAAAGAGATGCATCAGAACAAGATCTTAAAATGGTAAATACTTTATTTTAAAATTGTTCAAACTAAAGAATTACCACCCACAATGGATTTTGTTCATCAGCTGTCAATACTATGGTATTTTATTTATGAAACTATTTTTACGATTAACTCTATACAGTGATGAAACTGAAAGTACTGTTTATAAAGAATAACAGTAACTAATATATGTGTTTTAGGTATCTGTGTTTTTGGGCTAGCTTAGTCATTTAGGTTATTTTTAAAAGCTAGAATGGTCAATGCAGATCTGGCAAACCTGATCATACTTGCGATCATTTAGATGACTGTGAAATAAAATAAAGATGCCTTTGAGGGGCAGTTTGAATAGCAGTTTGTAAATATGAATAAGCGTGTCTCTCTGGGTCAACCGATTTGAATCTCTGAGTGTGATGTCACACTGTCCTCAAAACACAAATGTGTGACACTACTGCTGGAGACAAGTTAGTAACCATCACAAACACATGCCATATTTACAATAGGTGAAACTTCATTTAACACTCGTGTTCGAAGCTGAGAAGGGATGCACATTAGATAAAGTCTACTTACTCTAAACCCCTAATCACTCTGTTAAAGGGGCTGAAGAGGATGAAGACAAGTATGGTTTTAACTGGTGAGGGTTAGCATACCTCCCCGTGTGTAAACATCCTTTATTTAAGACCACGTGTGGTCAGAAAGTAAGCCAGAAACGACCGAGTGTGACAGGGGCTGGGGTGTTGTAAACGAGTTTGAGTGTGTGTGTGTTAGTTACTTTGCAAACCCAAAAGCAGGAATACACTACGATTTACAAACCACCAAGCTGGACTGAATTTCACCAGCAGACAGAGAAAGAGAGAGAGAATTATAATTATTGTATGATTATACAAGATGGACAATCGGAGAGAGCGCAAGAAGAAAAAGTAGAGGAAAAAACAGAAACAAAAACCTCACAACCACATCTTCTTTTTCAGCCTAGGAGTGTAAAGCCCACTGCTAAGCGCTTGCCCAGGGTATGCTATCTCATTTCCAGGGGCTTTTTTTTTCACTCGGTTTCTCCCCCAGGGCTTTCCACACAGCCTGAGAGCCCCCACTGAAATATTCACAAGGCACCTGAGGACACAGGTCTTTGTGGGGCGGTTCCAGGGAGGTCGGCTCTGGTTTAACCCACACACCGAGCGCCTAATCTAGGGGGATGAACACATCTAAGTGGCTGATGAGCACAGCTGTCACTCCATACACACACACATGCACAGGCCCCCAAACAGCTCTAGGGAGTGAAGCGCACCTGTATGCATCCCCCCTCACACAAAAGAACTCCTAGTTTTTTTGGTAAGGGACGAGTTTGATTGCACATCTGGTGTGAGGGTGTAAAAATAAAATAAAAAATTTAAACGCAACAATTGTGTGTTGAACAGTCATGTTTGCGTTTAGCTTTAAATATTGATGCGAGGCATCATACGAGACACGTACTGTACAGATGTTTAATGTACAGTGTGTTTCCAAGCTGATAAATAGAATATCGGGCTTTGTGTGGTCTTTAAAGTGAGGGGAGAAGCAGGTCCCCAGTGTTGTTGCAGGTTCATGCTTTCTAACCTGTTACCCACACAACACAGCCCACAGCCCGGGGAGAGCAGCCATCTTCCACACACTCCACCCACACACACATACATACACACTCAGCTGTGTGTCGTGTCAGCTTGCACCCCCATACCCTGCCCCCCCACATCAGCACCCGTTCTCCACCAAGAACACATACACACGGCCAGCTGAACTACCCCCTTTATCTGTTTCTCTATCCCTCTGCACCATCAGCCACCTCCTCCCCCATATCTTGTCTTTCTGTGCAAATGTTCAGATTAGCAACCACAACCACCCTGAATAAAAACCACACTGCACTTTCTTGTTCAACTAACTGCCTGAACCTCCCCCAAGATACACCCTGCACATCCACAGACATGTTAAACATGTATGCTTAAACATTACAGCAGTGCAAACAATTAAAACAAACTCCAACATGGTGGATTCCCTCGTATAAAATGGGAAAATTTAAAATAGGTATACGTTCTATATTCATTTAGCTGAACGCAACTTGAGCTTTATGCACTGACATGCATAATTCAGCACATTCAAAGAATATTCAGGGTTAAATACAAGTTCAGTTCTTTTGGAAACATCTATTCTGTCAATTTCAATAGAAACGTTCAACTTTGTGGAAGTCTATGGGGAATTCATTTGCTGTTTTGTTTAAGCATGGACTCATAATTAGTCCAACTCAGGCTCACTGTAAAAATATGTCTGTGGTAATATTTCAGCAAAATGATATTACATGTTTCACCACACCTTCAAAGTGAAATGTCCAATGAGTGAATCTGGCAACATGAATACGAGAAGCTTCAATTTTGACAATGTTATGTTGGTTGTTGTACGTATCGCAGAAGATTGGAAATTAAATGTCCAGTGAAAGGCCTTCAAAGATTAATGTCAATTTACCTTTATTTTTATAACGCTTTATACAATACAGATGGTCTCAAAGCAACTTAATGTTCTTGAATATAACACACCATCTACACTAAACCTGACCCTAAACTTACTCAACAGTGTGAACAAAACCAAATGTGAGATAAAAGGGCACTTGCTGAAGCAAACATGCCATTTTAGCTTGCTTCCGAGTCTTTGATCAGTTATCATTTCTTAACGTAATGCTGTACCAGGTGCGCTACAGAGTAAGTTTACTACACTAAAAACTCAAACATATAGAGCTTGTTATGTAATGCAAATGTCACAATTATTAGTTTACAAATCATGCGCTATTATAAAAGTGTTTTCAGGTCAAGGTACCATGCAAAAATAGGTGTTTTACTGCCACTAGTGTTCATTTCAGATGGCTTTGTTAAATTATTCTCTGTGGTAATCGACAGCAAGCCAACAATAGAGTTTAACTTGTGTTTAATATTCTTTCAACAGATTATTAAGTTCTGAGCGAACACAAAGCTGTTCTTTACTCTTATTTCAGCCCCTCTCTTCCCTTTACCCCATGCAGTAGGAACCAGTTCCCCTCCCCTGCTTTCTGTTGACACAATACAGCCACACCTGTGAGGAAGTCAATATGCATGGTGGACCAGAGCCCCCTCCTGCCTAAAATGTTCTCCCACTTATACACAAGCACACACACACCCACCCACACACGGATTCTCCATTAAACAAAAACACCTGGACCCGATCCTGACACGCAACACCAACACTGCCCTCTAGAATGAGCGCTCTGGCTGAAGAATACACAAATACAGTGTGTGTGTGCATATCGGAGAACAATCATTTACACATTTAAAAAGTATATGAAGGTATATTTTTATGAGTTTGTGTGCTCAGTGGGAATCAAACCCCTGGAGCTGTTAACACCATGCAGGAACACAATCACTATACTTTTATCCCCAAGAATAAGAGTTAGATAGTGCTTCTCATTTAAATTCTGTGGAGTATCTACACACAGAAAATTATCAGAGTATATAACAGATAAAAATACTGTATAAGAATCTATTGCCCTGATTCGGTCAGTAACAAGTCCAGCACATGGTGTCATTAAATGATTCTAGGCTACCTTAAAATTACTGTTTTCCAATCCAGGAGAGAAATAGGGGTGGATGGGATGTTCTGCTACAACAGACACCTGCCAGCACCGTCAGGCACACACACCAACACACCACTAATATCAAGACACATTACAATCTGTACATCTACAATAGGATAAAAAATGCCATTGGCGTGTTAATTAACTAATTATTCAATTAAAACGGAGATCATGAGTGCAAAGAGGTGGAGAAAACCTAAAAAGTGACTGGCAAAGGAAGTTGTCATGTTTCCACTGGCTTCATTCTGTGTAGATGGGCATGAGGACAGTTCCTTACATAACCAGTTCTTCTGCTCAGCTGACTCATTTTTGCACTGCAGACAGTTACAATGCCATACATGCATGAATGCCATTTTAAAAAGCGTGGCAGTTCCAATTATTTACGTTCTTATATGTCGTAATATAAGTTAAACTAGCGCGGTTAACTTCACACGTAAATGCACTGATAAGTAAAATTTATTGTTTTAACAGTCTGAATTCGACATTTTGCCTGTACAGTTAAAAATATTTCCAACTAACCAATCAGAATCGGGTGCACCTGTAGCAAACAAGCGCCGACACGGCGCGAACAAGCGTCATAATAATCAATACAGAGTGCCACATTCTTTTGACAGACGCGCTGAATGATACATTGTTGCGCGTAACGCTCGATTCAAATGTATCAATTCAGAGACGAGCGTTCGAATTCGTTGCTGACGTTTATCAGTAAACCCGCTGATGTTCCGCCGTCGGCGAGTCAAACAAGTGGGGTCGCTCCCCTTAAAACCAACCCGTCAGCGAGGAGAAAATGGAGGAAGACGGAACTGACCAGCTTTAAGGGGGCAGACGGGGGGAAAAATAGACAATAACCCAAAGAGCAGCGCTAGTTTCACCTAACGCTTCCCTCAGCAAACACTCGAATATACTCCGCTCTCCTCAAGTTGAGGGAAGTATTAGGCTCCGAGTCCATGGATTCAATTATGCAGGACATAAAATAATAGTAAAGTGAGTCCAAAAAAATAAATAAATTAAATTAAAAAATAAATAAATAAATAAAAATCTCCTTCCCTTTTCTGGTAGTAGGTTTAGGGTGTTGACGCAGCAGAAATTTCCAGCTGGAGAAATTCCCCTTTTGGAGGTTAAATGAGGGGAGGAGAGAGTGGGGTTAAGCCCTTGCCTGCCAAAGCTGAGCTTTTCATTTAAAAACCACCACCACATGCACTGACCCCCAAAGGACCTGATTTTAGGATTAAAACTAAGGGAAAATGTTATAATATAAATAGTATTAAGTTCCTAATGGTGAAATATTAAGTACAGCGTAATCAGCGCGTTCAAAAGGTTGACAAGACAAAAAAAAAAGTCTCCCATCACTCCAATAAAAGTCTATCCTGAATGAATGACTGCACATCTGACAGCTGTTCGCGGCGCGTGCATCATCTGTCATGAACATGTTCTCACCTGGAGACGTCAAACAGGTTGCTGTCACGTAGTCTACTTCAATGACGTGAAAATAACCCAAACGCACCGGCTTCGCGGAAACTCGCAACTTGAACTTACCTGAATATCTGTGTTGAGGCGCGAGCTCATGTCTCTGCCATACATCCAGATGACAAGTCAAGTCTGATCGTAAAAGCGCTGAGACTGAAGCCTGCCTGTGCGGTGGTCAGAGAGAGGAAGTGCTGTTAGAGATAGAGTGGAAAGGTGAGAGAGGCATACCTGTTAACCCATGAGTTCTGGGGGAGCGCGATGTCGATGCTTTAGAGCTCCAGTATTTCGCTCGTGACGGGTTTGAGAGAGTGAGCACGTCAACAATGTCAGCAGTCAGCTGGGAGACGCGTGTGTCGGTCAGTGTAATTCCCCTGGTCGCTGTCTCCCTCTCTCCACGCTCGTCTTTTTCTGTAATTTTCCCTCCCCTGCTTTTCCGTGTCTCGGTATCAGGAACCAACCTCCCCCTCTGTGTGTGTGTGTGTGTGTGTGTCTCTCTCTCTAGCTCTCTCTCTCTCGACTGAGAGTCAAATACAGGAAATGAGGCAACATAAACGCTCGCATTCACCATCAAACCCTGGACAGCTCCAGCTGAACTCATACAGCAATGAAGCCTCCAGGTCAATTATGAATATACAGAGTGCAACATGCCCACCTTTTTAGTATAAAGACGCTTAGCGTACTAATAAGACAGGTGTAATACGGGTGAATTTAATTTCGACTTTGCAACCTCAAAATAAATAAATACAAGCACAAATAATTTTATTAAAATTCGAAAAGAACAAAATACAATCAAAACAATAAAATAATTCAATCCGTGTCAATTTTATTTATAACTTGTACATGATGTGCATATATTTGTATGTTTTTAAATGATTTTTAATCAACTTTTGCCCTCACCAGTTCGCCTAAAAAGTCTGCATATATATATATATATACACACACGCACGCACACACACATACATACATGAAGGGGAATACATAATAAAAATAAATATAATATATAAATATAAATCCTAACCAGTTCGCCTATACACACACACACACACACACACACACACACACACACATATATTACATGACTTATATAATATACAACTGTTATTTTCTCATTATACATAATGCAAAAACACACACAAATATATAAATATAATTCATATAATTCTAATTCATATTAAACGTATGTTATAAAATACATTTTAAATGAATAAACAGTGGCAATTTTATTTATGTACATGATATTTAGATATAGAACTGTGACTGATCATTTGTTTTATTTTATTTTTGTCAACTTTTTCACTAGTTTGCTTAAAGTCTGCTTGTATGCTTACATAATTATATATTATATTATTAGAATTATATCAGATTTAGCTAAATATAATGATTTATACACACAAGCACATACATATATATTTCAGTATAATAATACATAATATATTCATAATACATGTTGAAATGTTGTAATTTTAGCTATTGCAACTATTATTGTCTTTACTAAATTTCTATATTTGATTTTTTTCGTCTTATTGTTTTAGCTAATAGCTCTTTGAAAAATCTCTTGGTCTACCAGAGCTGCGTTTAAACCGAGTGTCCAGTTCATACAGGGGATGCGCTGGTTTTTCCCGTGGGTACCGCTGAATTTGCATGAAGCAGCGTCTGTGCGTAAAGGCGCGTGTAGGCGTGAGTAAGCGGCTGCTGCACGTTATTTTGTCCACTGTGCGTGTTCTCGAGTGCGTGAGCGTGACACGCGCCCCCTAGTGGCGAGAATAGCGCTTTGAATTCACCAACGAGGGCATCTCATCATGTTCTCAATCAGTGTGGAAGGTGTCACCTACCATATGCAAATAGCAGGAGGCGTGGTTACGTTTGCTCATTTAGCATATTCTTAGGCTCAATTTTACAGTCCTGTTTTTGTTATTTGAATGCTGTCTCTCACTGCTTAATCTGAGATACAACAGTCAGCTCATTTTGTATTGCACGTTTGTGTGTTTCAGCTCTGGCCGGATCAGAACGTGTGTCAGGCATGGTTTGTGTATGTGGATTGTGTGGATTAAGCCCATTGACCTGTGGCAGGGCTCCTGTTTTAGGTTCCTGTGCACGCGTGTAATACTGATGTTCTTTAGCCACTCTCCACGTCTGCAATCCGTGTCAGAATCAAGCTGCTTTTCTCTCTTGCTCTATCCGTCTGCCTGTCCATGTACGCCAACGGCGGTCTGCCAATCTGCCTGACACAACACAGTCTGCCTGATTACGCCCCCTTTTATCCTGCCACCTCTTAAACACCATCCCCCTCCATCCAGCATGGGGCTCAAACTTCATTAGCCCTCTTACGTATTTATTCATTCATATCATGAACACTCATCAAAGCCGGGCCAGAGGGACAAGGGCCAAAGAAGGCCTTGTACACACATAAACATAGGAAAGTGACCAGACAACATATTATTTTCAAAACAAATATGCTCAGACAGTCCTGCTAGCAAACTCTGTGCTAGAAAAAAATGTTTTATTTGAAAAATTACCTTGTGAAAAAGAAGTACTAATACAAAACAAATATACTTTAAAAGAATATACTTACTTGAAAACGGAATGTAATGTTTTCAGGCACCTAACTGCATTTTAATTGTAAATAAATGTAAATGTATTATAGGTTAAATTTATATGAATGCACTTTAATTTGACATTATAACAGTGTACTTAAAAAAAGTGTACTTAAATGTGTTAAGAAAAATTGTCACTAAGTGTAAGTGTGTGCTAATATTTATACACTGCTCAAAAAAATTAAAGGAACACTTTTTAATCAGAGTATAGCATCAAGTCAATTAAAATTCTGGGA
>JAUZSZ010242671.1:0-10854 GCA_034780575.1 Labeobarbus marequensis
ATACTTCTTAATATTTTGTAGATAATAATATATATTATTTTTTAATTATTAAAACAATATTTAAATGGTTATTGTTTTGTTTAGGTATTAAAAGATATTCACAGAAATTTCATAATAAAGAATAATAAATAATTTTAGGAATTATGCAAGGTATACATGTTATATGTTAACTACGAAGGGAACAAAAGTACATTTAAAGTGGGGTTTTCATGTAGTTTAGACAAACTTCTGATTTAAGCCCCGCCTACATTTGTTTTTATTTGAATACAAATACAAAATATATTGCCATTGCTACACTTGATACATGTAGTAATTGAAATTCAGTATGCAAATAAATACAAGAAATAAGTCCAGTTTATACAGCAGCATTTTAGCACCATGTAATCTAAGATTATGAGTTTAAAGTCATAATAATTTGTGAATAAAGTCAAAATGACAAGAACAAAGTCGTAGCAGTATAAGATTAAAGTCAAAACATTATGAAATTAAAGTCATAGCATTTTGAGAATAATATTTATTATTTATTAATAATGTCATATTTTGACTAAATATTGTGACTTTAAACTCATATTGCTATGACTTTATTCTGGTAAAATTTACTTTATTCTCAAAATATTATCACTTAATTCTTGCAAACTTGGGTTTATTTATTTATTTCACGTGGCACTATAAACACTTGTAAATTTAATTCCAGAATACAAATATTATAAAAACCATAAAGTACCTTCCACCCTTGTAGTCCGGTGCATTCTGGAAAACAATGTCATCACTTTGGGGTTTGAAAGAACTTTCTAGCTGAATGGTGATTGGTTCAGCGCTGCTTTCAGAGCGTTTGAGGAGAACCTCCATGACCAGGAGGTTTGTCTGCTCCCGGTGAGCGTACAAAAGCTGAGTGGCCTCAAAACCAAGTGTGACCACGGAGTGAGAGAAAACACCTGATACATAGAAACAGAGTCTTGTACTGTAAGATCAAATGCAGTATTACACGCTATACAAATTTGTGTGTATGCATTCTAACCTGTGCGCATGTCTAACTTGTACGTGTGTCGTCCCACTTCTGCCGTCTTCATCTGAACTGCCAGAGGACAAGGAATGTCGCCGCGGTGACAAGTGGCGCCTTCACCACTATAAACCCTGTCCATGTGCATAACTGGATCAAACACTTTCCATCCCAGCACGCCGTTGTTCAGCGGTGACATGAAGCGAGGGTCGGACGGTAGAGAGTCAGAGGTGAAGATGTACGGGTCGACAGGCTCAGAGGTCATTTTTGGGGAAGTCTGCCTTCAGCTGAAAGAAAAACATGGAAAACGAGGAAAGATGGGATGTGTAATCTACATGCAAGAAGCGTATTCATTGTTATGTGACAAGACAATCATAAAACAGTAAATTATATCACAGACAGACCTCCTGTAGATCCTCATGACTATGTCAAGATCAGCAAATCTCCTAAAATATTCTCATTATTCATTTTCATTCACATACACATGTACATATGCACACACTCAATAAATCACACAAAATAATAAAATGTGCTTAATAGTCATGAAAATGATGTTTTTGTGAGTTTCACCCCTATACCACGTGAAAACAAATACTATAGTAATTCATAGTAAATACTATGTTTTTGAACCATACTATAGTAAAGTACTTGAAATAATTGTTTATGGTAATTCTATAGTCGCTGTGGTAATATAACAACTATAGTAATATAAACAAACTACCCAATACTCTACTGTTTTCTACAAATGTAGAGTATATTATACTACAATACTCCACAGTTTACTGTAGTAAAAACTAAAGTATAGCACAGTATTTATTGCAATCAATCAATCAAACTTTATTACAGACTCAAGGTGACTGTTTATCAGTTCACTATAGTTAATATTACAATATGCTGTAGCAAGTGTTGTAAATACTATAATATATAATACACTTTACTACAGTATGTTTCAAAAACACTATAGTATTTACTATAAATTACTATAGTATTTGTTCATGTGTCATTTAAACCCGTGACAATTATACTTTGACCATCCTAATCAAAATCAAAGCTTTACCAATGCTGCATGCAGACAGACAGATGAGAGTTTACTCACAGTGACTAACAGTCAAATGAATGATGTTACACATTTCCTAAAGCATGTTTTATGCAGTACTTACCGATGTGTCGAACATTTGTCGTGCTCCTGTTGAATGCAGAAAAGTTTCTGCTCTTTTATACACCAAAGCGGCCGTAAAAGATGCGGAGCTACAGTCCAGAGACTGGAGTGGGCGGGGCGAACAGCTGAACACCGTCTCTGATTGGTCAGGTAGGTTGGTCTAAAGAATTCACCTTTCCAGTGAACAAATGTCTCCAAAGAGTCCTGCGTTATAATAAAAAAGGTGTTTGGTTTCTAAGTGGGTCAGATAGTTTTATGATACGGTATGCTTTATTTTCTTATGAGGTTCATTTAAAATGTTAGAATAGATGTAGTTGTAAATGACTGTTTTTGTTTTATTTATTTATTTTTTTAATCGTCTAAATCAGTGATTCCCAACCCCCATATATATATGGGGCAACAACCTCCTTTTTTATATGGTGAAATTTTATTTTTCTGACTGTTTGAGTTTTATTAAAATTAACCATTGTTCTTCCATAGTAGCATATATTTACATCATGATAACCACACAACACCTCAATACTGTGGTAAACTACATGGTTTCGAGGTAGCCTATTTATATGTAAAACAATAGTCTAAATACATTTATTATAAATGCAGAAACACTAGCCTATAGCTTAATCACAAATATAGTGTAATTACATTCCATTACTCCTTTAATACATTTAATACATGTCTACATTAATATAATAAATTTGATATAAATATCCCACATTTCTGCCACAATACCATGGTGCAGTTAATGTTACTACAGTAAATCCATGGTAAACGATGGTGATTTGTAGATTGAAAAGACTTCTGAACACAGTGTTTTTTGTCAGCGCTGTTTTATTTGGATTCAGACTAGTTTATATCAGCTGACTGATATCGACTGATACTGGTTTATACCAGTCATTAATGTTCTTGGCTGGATTCAAGCGCTTCTCATTGGATCTCACAGTGCTGTTTAGTGGTTGCGTGATCGGCGAGAGTAAACACATCTGCTCTAGTTAGCTTTCTCTGCGCTGCGCTGCTGTTTGAACCGAGCGGATATGATCCGTGTGACGCGGTTCAATTGAGTAGTGCTGTTTTGTTCTGCTTTTCCCGCATAAACATTACATTGAGTGTTTATCGAACTTGTTTTATCGAGGACAATTATATAACTATAATTATAGTTATCATTTTATTGCCCTGCCCTACCTCAAAGTATATCTGCTCCCGTGCCCCTGCTGTGAACTCCCCAGGTTCACTGTAAAAAGAAAATGTTGAGCCAACTTAAAAGTTTAAGACAACCAGCTTCTGCAGATTTTTGAGTTTTCTCAACTTCTTGTTTGAAGTTTATACAACAAAAAGCTGAGAAAACTCATAAATTTCTCAAAAAAATAAGCTGAGACAACTCAAAAAAAGCTGGTTGTCTTGAACTTTTAGGTTGGATCAACTTTTTTTCCGCGTCACACGGATCATATCCGCAGAGAAAGCTAACTAGAGCAGAAACAGCGCTGACAAAAAACACTGTGTGCAGAAGGCTTTTCAATCTACAAATCGACATCGTTTACCATGGATTTACTGTAGTAACATTAACTGCACCATGGTATTGTGGCAGAAATGTGGGGTATTTATATCAAATTTATTATATTAATGTAGACGTGTATTAAATGTATTAAAGGAGTAATGAAATGTAATTACATTATAATTGTGATTAAGCTATAGGCTAGTGTTTGTGCATTTATAATAAATGTATTTAGACTACTGTTTTACATATAAATAGGCTACCTAGAAACCATATAGTTGCATTTTTACCACAGTACTGAGGTGCTATATGTGTGGTTTTAACTCTGGTTATCATGATGTAAATGTATGTTACTATGGAAGAACAATGGTTAATTTTAATAAAACTCAAACAGTCAGAAAATTTAATTTCACCATATAATAAAGAAGGTTGTTACAATTTTTTGCAGATGTTACTGGTTTTGATACTGAACACAAATTTACATCTGCATCCTAACTCAAAAACTACTACTACTGTCAACTCAATGTCAAATGTGCATTTTTAAGAGAGAGAGAGAGAAAAAAATATTGTTTTTGAATATATATAAATGCACAAATGCTATAGCCTATACACATGGGTATTGATAAATAAAATATGGGGGGTTGGGCTCAGATTATCATAGGTGTATGTAGGGGGGCCCCATGAAAAAAAGTTTGGGAACCACTGGTTAAACGCATAATGCTATAAGGTGGTTGTTTACTGAATCAAGTAAAACAATGACAATTTTTAAGTTATTCAGGTTCCCCTTTAATATAATTCTAAGAGATTTTGTTGCCATGTCATTGCCTGCTAGATATACATTTTTAGTCTGATCTTTTGGTAAAGCTTGATCTGTTTTCTGCCTTTCAAAAAGTTTAATTACTGGAATTTGGAGTAGAAGTTCAGTCCCTAACCATACGGGTGAGTATTAGTAAAAGTGATCCTTGCTCTAGCAAGCACCACTAATTATGATTTCTGATATTGAGCTGCTGTCAAATCCAGCAACGTTTTGGATGTACCAACATCTCAATCACATGCAAAGGAAATTTTCCAAGCTGTATAGCACGCAGAGATACCAGATGTATTTTGAGCCGGTGCCTGGCCCACTGCCTGAGGTCTTTGGAGTCAAGCTTCAATGATAATGTTCACTTTATCCATAAGTTCTCGAACTTCTCATGATGAGTGCTTTAGTCTTTGCTTCAACTTCAACAGTGCAGCAAAAAGTGCTAAAAAAAAGTCTGACTGTCATCACATTAGATTAAAAATATAATTATACAGAAACCACACAAGCACAGATTTCAAGCAAAAAAAAGATAAAACAATAGTTGAAAATAAAGATAAAAAGCATTGTTACTTTGTGAAACATTTCAAGTGAATGTGGTAAAATACACCTTTGGTTACTGTGGAAAATCAGCAGTTAATTAAAATCATAGAGCAAAAATGATGAAGAACAGTGAAGTGAAGAGAAAAGACCTGGCAGCATTTGCCACTTGATGTTTTGTTATTTAATTCAATAAAATGCATACATTTGTCATTGTTTACACATATTCTATATTATAGTACTTTTTTTTTGTAAATTTGGTTATATGCTGAAATGTACATAATAACACCATCTAAAACTTGAGCAGCAGAGCGGTAGTATTACTTAGAGCTACAGAAATTACAGATGTAAAATATTTAAGGATACTTAATCTCAGAATAAACATATATTAATAAATAAACAGAATTTCATAGATTAAGGACTTGTAAGCAATTGTGCGTCTGTAAATATATTCATATATAAATCATTTACATGTCAGATGCAGAATCACTTAGATTCTATAGCTTTCTTTTAATTATTGTATTGTTTATTTTAGTTGAAGTTTTAGTATTTTTGTTATTTTTATTTTTATTAGTACTTTTTAATATGTCTTCATAGATTTTATTCATTTTTATTTCAGTTTTAGATATTTTACTATATCAAGTTTAACTAAATAAACATTTTTTTATTATTTTATTTTATTTCATTTCATTTTATTTATTTATCTGTTTTTCTGGTTAGACAAAGTTTTTTAAGCAAATGTGAGAAAATGTATGTGTGATGGAACCACATTTTACATAAACTAGAATGCATATGAATATTTATGAATGAATGACTATTTATTTTATATTGCATTGGTAACTTTTGGAGCCACTAAATGCTAAATATTTATATTCACGAAACATTAGTTGTCATTATGTGTGACATTATGTGTCCTTTAGTTGCTAATCTTTGGGACTATATGCACACACACAGAACATTTTTGTTTTCTGACAGATAAAAGAAGAAAACAAAAGTAAACGTCCAAAGAGACTGCACGGTATAGAGTCGTTTGACAATAATGTATTGCTGCTGATAAAAGCTCATATTGTAAACCTGATGAGTGTCTTCAGAGTGGGAATAAATTCACGGAAAGAGAGTTTGAAAAGGATTTGGTCTTCATTTGGCTGGGGTAAGCAGTAAAATACAGCAGGGTTGACTGGGTCTCAAATTGGATGCATCAGTCTCATAAAGGAAGGGAAATTGTGTTGGTTTCTTTCTTGATATGCAGAGAGGTGAAGGGCAGAGGAAGAGGAAGAGGTCACGAAAGCTTCTCACATCTCTCTTTCTGCTTTTCGACTGGATTTTCGGTAACTGTCTGTTTTGTGGTTGTCTGGTGAAAGGGTTATTTCAACAGGACAAACTTCGGGTTGAGTTTTTAGAATAGTAAACAGAGCTCTAGATGACGACCGCATGTGAAAGCATATCCGGAGGATCAATTCACCTTCATAAACGATCCATTATCTGCTTCCATGCATGTCAGGAGTTTTGAAGTCTGACGTCAAAGCTCTTAATGTCTTAATTCTCTAAATTAATAATTTATATTTAATCTACTGTAGTTTCTTTAGTGCCCAATTCTAATGATCAAATTATATTGGTGTTTATGCAACCCTGTTACTGCATACATTTCCCCAAAAATAAATTATTTACTATTGACAAGTATATAATCTCATTTTTAGGGGTTCAAGCGCGTAGCGCTGAAACCCTATTGTAATTGTTAGAATGGTCACGGATGAGCGATTTCCAGGTAAAACTGATCGTGCAGACCAAACCGTAAGTCGTAAAGACTTGAAACTTGGAGGGATGGTAGTACTCACACCGCCTACAACATAACTGAGGCTCGCCCCAATCGGCCTGACGGGGGCACTACAGCGATCGAAAGCATGAAATCGCTCATATCCTAAACCGTCCATCGCAGGCTCAAGTGCCTTATGTCATTAGAATCCTTGGACAAAACGCATACATCAGATTTGATCGTGAGTCTTGCGAAATTTTCGGGTATTTTGCATTTTTTGCAAAACCTACTTTTGCGAACTAGTCCTAGGTTTTTCACCCGATCTGAACCAAACCAGTGCAGAAATATTCTCTGGAGAGTGAATATCAGTAATTATCAAAAAAAAAGTTGAACTTTTGAATCACGGTCGCAAAAGGTCACCAAAACGTTTGTAAATGGCGGGGGCCACTTTTGCTAAAATGTCTATAACTTGTGAACGGAATGAGATATCTTCACCAAACTTGATACATGTGTATGAGCTCAGTCTTTGGTCAAGTAAAAGAAAAACTTGACTTGGCCACTTGGTGGCACTATAATATGGAAAAAAAACATAGAAACAGCTATAATGACACAATCATTAGTCTAATCGACTTGAAAATTGGTATGCAGTGTCTTTGTCAAAAGTAGCACAAGTGTCTATGAGGACATTCGTGTATCTCAAAAAGCATGGCCGCCATCGGCCAATGAAGTTTGAGCACCTATTAGACAAGGTTAACGGAGGTCGATCGGAAAGAAACTTTTTTGGTCATGTTCGACTCGTGGCCCTAAAGGTCTGTAAGAAATTTGAAAGAAATCAGCCATTAGTTGGCGCTAACGAGTGTTTTTGGCTCTGTAATCACACACCCACACCCACACCCTCCTCATTTTGCACAACTTTGCCTCAAGAACCCTTGCTGTCAATCAAATCATTCATTAAATATTCAAAAATAGTTTAGAAACCTACTTTTGCGAACTAGTCCTAGGTTTTTCGCTCAATCTCGATCAAACCACTGCAGCGAAATTCTCTGGATGCTCTAGATCAATAATTATCAAAAAATAATGTTGAATTTTGTCCTTTGGTTAGCTATAACCAAAGCTTTCCTGCAGCTCAAATAGTAGAGCATGGCGCTAGCAATGCCAACATCATGGGTTTGATTCCCAGGGAAAGCAAGGGCTGATAAAATGTAGAAACTGTAACTTGAATGCAATGTAAGTCGCTTTGGATAAAAGCGTCTGCTAAATACATAAATGTAAATGTAATGATGAAAGTGGTATCAGGGCGCTGTTTAAGTTTGTGAAGCGTGGGATATTGCATTTCCCAGAGCAGTGAATAAAGAGGAGGGGGACTGAGGTCATTAAGATAAAATTACATAGTGTGGAACTAACCCTCACAACACCACCATCTTACATCACTAATTATTTACTGAGTAATTAACCACTAATTAACATAGTACTAATTAAGTGTTAAGTGGAAGTCAGTGGGTTTAATGCGTCCAGAAGGTGCTTAAAAATTATCCGAAATCTTTTGCTAAAATTGTACACTTCGCATGTTGATCGTACTTAAGTTTAGTCATTTGAACGTTGACGTTTAAAGAGACAGTTCACCCAAAAATGAAAATCCTATCAAAATTTACTCATCCTCATGTCGTTCTAAACCTGTATGAGTTTCTTTCTTGTGCTGAACACAAAAGAAGATATTTTGAAGAATGTTGGTATCCAAACAGTTGACGGTAGCCATTGACTTTCATAGTATTGAAAACATGCAATGGAAGTCAATGGGTACCAGCAGCTTGAGGGTGACTAAATGAATGTGTTACGAGGACTTTATGGTGCATATTGTTGAATAGTCAGCTACTACATTTTTAAGCTATTAGACAGCTGCAGGAGGTGACCATCACTGGAGGTGATAACATTGTGGTGGCATCTACTCCACTGGGTGCAATAAAAAGAGAGACCCCTTTAAATGAATGCTTTCATATTCTTTTTATTCGAATGCTTTGGGGAACACATATTTGAAATGCTCCCCATGTAATCTGCTTTAGAAATGTTTGTACTGGATGTGCTTTGCCTAATAAAAATCTAGTGAGTGTTATTAAATGTGTGTGGTGTGATGAGCATGCTGTAGCTCAGTATCACCAAATGAGAGGAGTCCTTTCATTAAAGTGAACATCATAAAATAGCTTCTTGTGGACAATGTAAAGTCATCTTAAGTTAGTAGTCACTGGAGTCTGAACTATGTGACACTGAGGTGCCTTGGTGCTACAAGACTGTCTGACAGTTCAGTTTATCTGACATTAAAACACTATGGTATTTGTATACATATACCAACTGGTCAAGAGTTTTAAATAATTATAAAAATTAATAAATTAAGTGTTATATAACATTTTAAATAGTTATTTTCTATTTTAATACATTGTATAATAAATTGTTTATTGTACATAATGAACATCAGTTAATGTATGAATGAACATTAATTCATAACAATGAACAATAGTATATTTAGAAATTAGCATTAACCTGTAATAACAAGTTGTAAAATTGTTTGTTGATACCTAATGCATTAACTAATGTTAAAATCCATTAGGGAGGCCATTTCTACTACACCAAAAATGAGGGCAATTTGCAGGATTCCAGGATGAAACCAGAACAAATATCCCAAACAGATAACCAGTTATAGAAATGAACTTTTGCCCCCTTAGATTGATTTCCAGGCACACATATGTCTATTCTTATGTCATTTTTGCTTAATTTCAATAAAACTAATCAGAATAATGTAGCACTGTTACTAATTAAATAACACCAGTATCACCTAAATAAATTTGTGCATTGCAGACTTGGCAGACGCTACATCTGATATAGCACTAGATGCATTTATGCAGATGGCTTAATGCAGCTCAGAGGTGGCATGCATGCATTTACCCTGCAATTACATTAATAATGTTATGACATTAATGTTTTACACATAAAATACAGTATACTGAATCTATAAATATGATGTTGTAAAAAATGAAACAATACTGTAAATATGAAACTAAAACTGCTTAGTGAGTCATTGAATTATTCATTCAATCGATTTATTTAAAATCAAGGAATTCAAAACAAATTCACTGCCATTCACAAAGCTGTGGCCTCATAGTATAGTAAAGTGCTCACTGGAAGTAGCAAGTCATCTGGCTGCTTTTCACCTACTGTTTTATGAATACTGTGAATTCAGACATAGGCTACTACTCTTTTGAAATACTGTTTTTCACCTACTCTATAGTAAGGAAGTACGCAATTTCAGATTTTTTATTGTTATTTTCTATCTTTATTAATGAGTCAGTGAATCATTGACTCAGCTAATTCATTTTAGTTTAATCATTTAGAAACTAAGCACCGTGTCAATTGGAGAGCTAAAATGTTGGCCGTGGCTTTGTTTGAAACTATTTTGGTAGCCAAATAGATCAAAAACTGTCAATATTGACAATAGTGTTTCTAAAATACACATCACTTAATATGCACATAACCTATTTACCATGTTTTATATCAAAATTTCCATATTCTGGAGGATATCACATACTTGTACAATGCATAAGAGGTTTCAGTCATGTTTAGGGGTGTTTCCTATATCTTCAGTTACAGTTACGTAATTGCATAGTTTTCTGGGTTTTCCATAAGTTTAAAACAAGAATAACATGGCTGAGACTCACATCTCTAAATTCTTAAAAAAAAAAAAGTTACAATTTACTCTGTACCACAATACAATTTGCCAGAAATCTCAGTATAAAAGCTATTCAGAGACAGATGATGTAATTGAAACACTCCAAGAAATGCACAAGAAGGAGATCATTTCTTCTGTGGTCAAGATACAACTAATTGCGAGTGATTTTCATCAGTGAAACGGCTCTTGTGTTAAGCCTGGGGGTTCACTAGGGGCAGAGATTAATTGGCAATCAGCTGTGAATGTAATTGGGTGTCACATATATTAAACATGCTTGCTTTTTGAGATGAATTGCAGGTCGATAGGTCAAAGATGCGCAGACTGAAAGGCTGGTCCCGTCCCAGACCTGTGTACATCCAGAGATCTCTGCTATCTGTGATAGATGACTACAGCGTA
>JAUZSZ010242940.1:0-10852 GCA_034780575.1 Labeobarbus marequensis
AAAGTGGCAAAATGGGGGGGAAAATCACCCCCCCCCCCCCCCCAAAAAAAAAAAGTTGTTATACCGTGTGAGCAAAGTCAGTAGATTTTAGTCCAATGCAAGAAAATTAACTAGCATTTTCAGGAAAAAGAAACCTTCTCCAGGTCAAGATGACAGAACACAACATGAGGGTTAAGATGCTAAAAAGTATGGCTGATATAATTTCTGGTTTATTCAAATGAAAGGCCAAGTCATGTGCGTTGCATTATGGGATACTGTATTCTGTATTCTGTATTTACTGTTCTGCACATTTTGAACAGTAGCAAGTATTCTATGCATACAGAAAATGTAGATACTATTCATACTGTTCCATTACATTTATGCATTTGGCAAACACTTTTTATCTGTTGCAACTTATGTTGTTTTCAAGTTATACAGTATACTTAAGTTCATGCATTTCCTTGAAATCAAACCCACAACCTTTCTATCGCTGGTGTGATGCTCTACTGTTTGAGCTAGAGGAACAGCCAGGAAAGTGATTTTTTGGAGTAAACTCTTACCTAGATGAGTCTGAAGCCATCAAACATTGAGGTTGATGCACAGAAGGAAGGATGAGGCCATCAGACAGCATGTTTATAATGTAGAATTAGCCCATTGGAATACTGTTGTAAAACCAGCTCAGCAGAATACGAGGATTGCTGTAACAACATTAGCTGGTTGTAACCCTTCTGGTTTCCTTTTGGCACGCCTGTCCCTGTTACCCAGTTTAGCAGCGTATTATCTTACCAGTACCACTCCTCCGAACATGAAACGGCAAGCTTTGGCGGCATATTTGGGTCAGGCATTAGCGTTGCACCTCTGACGTGTGTACTAACATGCTTTGATTTCTCCCCTCTCTGGGACTTCTCCGCCAATTGCATGGATAAACAAGTAGAACAGAACGAGTGGCGGAGGAGGGGACCCATGGGTTCCAAGTGTTTGATCCCTATCGAAGCATGTTTTATAGATATCAGAGCCTGACGTCTGCTGGGATTCTACAACTCAATGACTCTATTCCAAACAGCGAAAATAACACATTCCCGTCGCATCTTTCTACCCTTTCCCTCTAGAGAGATGGGAGTAATTTTGGTTTACACGAGCTTAAGAGACTCACACTTGTTTTGATACCGACGGGCTGAAGACGTTGTAGGAATATTATGCATTTCGGCCGAACCCCTGGTACCAAGTTAATATCGTAGTGTTTACACGGCAGTGCCACATTGATATTCCTCAGTTTCTTCAATGTTTTCTCTAAACTGAAAATGCTAAGTATTAGGGCGATTTTGATGTCAGGGTTCAGTTTGTTTGGTCAGAGTTGAAGTGGTTTTTTGAAGCATCCCACCACACCATCTTTTTAGGTGGACTTTTCAAGAGAGCGCAGCAGATCCTAAATTATGGAAATGAAACACTATTGATAATCCTGGTGACATTACCATATCATCACACTAAGCAATTAAAACAAAAATAGTTTAAAACTGTATTATTATTTAAGTTTTAATTTTAATTTCAGCTTCACGTGTGCTATGTTTTGGTAAAAATCAGTTTGAAAATTGTTTAAAATGTTTACAAAGTAACCAGTAGTGATGATGTCGTTGTAAGATTTGGATACTAAAATTGGGGCCAGTTGAATAAACTTAGTCTGTATGTTAAGACTGTGTCTTAAAGGTACAGTTCACCCAAAAATGAAAATGTTTTCATCATTTACATTTCGTGGTTCAAAACCCAACCTGATCTCACGACGAAAACGTACCTGTGGGAACTTTTTTGCAAGATGCAATTTACATACCGCCATGTACATTTCGTGACAAATTCAATGTGAAATGTCCACTGAGTGGTGCTAAAAGAGTGTTCGTTCCCCCCCCGGAACAGATGAACGTACATATGGTACGTTTTATGTGATGTTGGTTTTGTACGTGTCACCACAGTTCTGACTTGAAATGTCCGTTAAGTGGCGCTATAAGTCTAATGCTCAAAACATATGGAGCTATAATCATAATTGTGTACGAAAACAATTACAAGTTCTCGCTTTCTTACCATGTTCATTTCTATTTGAAACTGCAGTGATATGTATTTATTGGTACGTATTTCGCATCTTGTGAAAAAGTTCCCACAGGTGCGTTTTCATCTTGAGATCAGGTAGTCCAAACCTGTATGAATTTCTTTCTTCTGTTTAACACAAAAGAAGATAATGAATGTTGGTAACCAAACAGTTGCTGGTTCATAAATGATGACAGAATTTTCACTTTAGTCGAATTTAAGAACTAGTCTGACCAACTAGCAGTTATTCAAGGGGTAATCTTGCTTTTCAGATTCAAATTAGACCAATCTACTTTTTTTTTTTTGTAAGTTATGTCCAGTCTTAAAGACAAAATAATAATAATAAAATACCGAATTATGATTGGTCTTATCTTACTTGCATATTAATAGCCACAGTGTATTTTGGTTCTCATGTACCGTTGACAGAAATCAAGATCTTAAACTTAAAAAAACCCAAACACTTCATTTTACTGCCTTGAAAACATTGGTATGCTCATGCAAGTAAGTTATTATTAGTGTTGTTATTTAAATATTTGTGCTTTAGTGTATTCTCTCGCTTCATTTCTGACATTTTTTGACCAAAATATTATTGGTTCATAATAATATGCTATTTTGTCAGATTCTGGATACCTCATGGCTTAATTAGATCAGAACACAAAGAGCCATTGATAATAATATTTCTTGTCCTTGAGTCACTGAGTCATCTTTGAAATACCAGAGGGGAACGTCTAAGAGTTTAGGCCAAAGGGGAAACAAATAGCGCCCCTCTCTACAATAAAGCAACCTTAGTAATGTGACATTATAATGGATTGTGTCTCAATATGCAGGCGTCTGGGTACATTCACAGGGAATTTTATTGGCACTATATTCGCTATGACACACGGTCTGGTGGTTTTAACCTCATCATCATTTCACAAAGAGAAAATTAAGCCTTTCACATAGTCTAACGGTGTTTGTAACCTTCCACATCCCTGAGAATACTGGCATATAACAGCCTTTCATTTGCTCCAGCAGTGCCATTTTAACAACAGTAGAATTAGTCCAACTCTCATGCTAACACGGCGCTTGTCCTGAATATTCATGATGTTGCTGTGATACCATGTGTGATTGAACACAATCCCCAGCATGTGCAATATGTATGTACGGGCAGGTACGTACGAAAAACTGTCCCTGACTTCTGTTTTATCGCTGCATCCATGTCCTTCTCCTAGCAGTGTCATATTTACACTTTGCGCTTAGACCAAACGAATTGACTCTGGCGTGTCCCATTGCAATTATTCTCAATTCATAATTAATGTGCATCGGTCTGGGAGCTAATTTAGGCTTGCACGGTGACTTGTGTGCTGTGTGTGGTTGTCAGTCCCCATCACGGTAAACAGCGGTAGTGGAGGAGAGAGCCCGGCATGTTAGCGCATTAGCAGGGCCCATGGGAGCTGTTCTTTGTGGCGTGCTGTTGTTCCTTTGTAGCGAGAGACGCACAAAAACAGCCAAAGGAGTGGAGAGAACAGATGCAGGTGATGTTTACACTCTCAGAGCTGTTGATTTCATATCCTGCAAGAGATATGCCACAATGCTAAAGATTCGAAATGAATGTGAGGTTAATTCGGAGAGCCGATTTTAATCCTGATGGTAATATGTGAGTTATATAATTATGCTGGGTGAAAATAATTACATTCAAAATAGCTGTAAATTAGTTAAGAATTACTACTTGGCAAAATATTGCTGATTGCTTTAAAAATGCATAGATACAACTTTAAATTTCATTAGATGAGTCTGATTAAAAGCAATTGTAAAGTGCTGATAAACATGCACTTGTGCCTTCACATGCATTAAAAATATTTGTAAAAATTCTCACCTACATCTCATTCCAAATCTGAATGGCTTTCTTGCCTCTTTAGAACACAAAAGATGCACCAACCCAGCTAACAAAAATATGTTCTAAGAACGTTAATCACTAAACATGATTTCTGAATACCATTTTCTGGCCCTTGTTTTAAATGATTTTGTTCCATTGTTGTGCTTCTTGCTGTCATGTGTTGTTGTTGTACAACCAGGATGTGGTGATTGGTCTGTGTGGTATTTTGTCCCATTCCTCCTCCACTGTGATTGGACGGCTGGGTAAAAAGTGACAGTGATGAGCAAAAGTTGAACATTCTTCAGCTCTCGGTGCCAAGAAAAAAATGTGCAGTGCTCAAAAACATGGCACTCCCATTATAAGCACTTGAAAAAAAATACATTTTTATCATTTATACAAACATTATGGGAACGTTACTTTTGAATGTTCTCTGAATGTGAATGCTTGAACATGTCTGAAAAATGACAAATTTGTAACTTTTCAGGAAAAATGTTCCATGAACAATGTATAAATATAATTTTGCTAACATTATTAAAGATTAGACAACTTTGAATGAACGGTCTATTAATGGTGTTCATTATTTTGAGAGAACCTTGCCAGTTAGAAAGAACCTTCTGAGAACACTCCCTGTTTCGTTGGAAATTACTACACTGTTTTGTAATTGCAAACATTTTGTAGGCAGTGTCTTACATGGTGGAAAGATTGTTCATTCCGATTACTATGATTAATAATAATGAATGCAACTTTTTAATGAACATTAATGTCTTTTATAATACTATCATATTTTTATTAAAAGCAATAAGCCACTCTAGGCACTACAATAATTTTAGTAGTTTCTGGGGTCTTCACTTCATGTGATGCCGAACATCACTCAATGCAATGTGCTAATTATGTTAATACTAATAATATTACACTGAATCCACCCTTCTTCTTAATGAGCCTTTAGGTACCTGCAGCACTGTAGTTAGTAGTGAAAAACATTTTGCGCCGTTTTTCCAAATTTCTGTCTCTGTGTGCGTATAAAAAGATATATAGACAGGAATCAGCTCATTTTCTCTTATGTCAGACATGTGGATGCAAGTGGCGGCATGCACAGATGTTCTGTTAGCTGCACATCAAGGTAGCTAATTGCTGCCGCATGTAAACTAGGCACTGAAGTTTTGATATATCGCTGAGTGTTTCTTCATAAATTATGCACCTTTTTTCCCATCTCTTCATGCAAAATTAGCTCTCACAAATGTTTTGGTGAAAACTCCAAGTGCCTTCCTCTTAGAGGGGCTGTTGTAATTGTTGCAGAGCTTTTGACACCTGAAAGATATCTGTCATCGTGCACTGTTGAGTGAGAGGAAATACAAATGGTTAAAGGGAGTGGTTCGTTGCTCGTTTTCACCCAATTTGAATTAGCATAAATTATGCCATGAAAGCACGAATGACATAGCCCAAAATAAAATTGATGTAATGCTGTGTTGATGACTGAAGTTTGCAATTTTCGCGAGCGCTTTGCATGCAATATGCATTGGTTGTGGGCGTCTGAGGCAGAGACGAAACAATCACATAGGATGGAAAGATCATCTTGACGGATGAATAAGAAGTGGGCGCATTTTCTCATTAGCGAATCTTAGATTACGCCGCATCACAAAGGAGAAGGTAAAAGAGCTATCCAGGTCACTACACAAATGTACGCACAAACACAGGCTCTTTCTAATGCACCCAACCACAGATATCATTATCTAGAGCAGGAGATGATGGTGTCATCGATTGTGGCCGAGTCGGGAGCATTTCATTTGCTTCAGGCTACGCGTCTGATGAGTCCTTCTCTTTCTCTCTGCTGATGCCTCATCGTGTTCAGCCACCAGGGAGAATTAACCGCATGTGTGGGGCAGCAGGAGGGGAGGGCGCTTTAGCGATTTTGAGCAACTCTCACACAAAGAACAGCTGCTCTGGTTTGGCTGCCTTGGCAGACCGTCACGAGTCCAGCAGCGGCTCACCCGGAGGTCTCATGATCTCTCGTGCTCCTGATCCTCGAGCGGAGAGGACTCGGTGTCTCGGTGGGGGACTCTGTTGGAGACGAGGCTATGTTTGGAAAGCATTTGGAGGAATTTATGTCTTTTGGATGTTTCGGCTGACCTTAATAAAAGCAGACGAGTCACAGTTATGCTGTTTGGTTAAACCCCAAAGCGCTCATAGCCGAATAACATTCAGAACGAAACATTATCGCATAATCAGGAGCCTTTAATGTGATGCACGCAGCGAGCAGCCGTTTCAGGCGAAATGCGCTCTATTCTCATGCTGTTTTGCTGTGAGTGAAGAGGCTGCAACCTCTCACATCTCGGCGGCGTCTCAGTGGAACGTCAGGGCAGGTGCCGGGGCCTCCGTGAGGCATGTGATGCCGGGCTTGTTTACACAATTTGTGACTAGGCTACTGCAAGAAAATCAGCCTCACCTGAGATGTTGCATCAGCTAATAAGGCAGGATTGCTTTAAGTTGGGTAGGCACTGCAGGGGGAGATTGGGTGGGCATTGCGCCACCTAGGTTTTCCCAAGTCAAGCAATGAATTGAAGTAAAATTATTACGGTACCCTCCCTCATGATTAAGGGGCGGCTAGCCACATTACATTTTTGGTTCCATTGACTTCAATTCATAAGCATACTGCTGAAGACTGGAATCATAAACTCATCTGATGTTTGGTGAATTATGATCAGTGAATTTCTATCACATGAAGATTTGTGACCCATGGCGTGAGTTCATAGCTGAATCAAAAAATCACAAACTTTTGTAGCACTGCAGGAAACTAGAGTCGATAGTATATTTTTACATTTTAGATTTTTTATTATTTGTTATATGTTGAATTTATGTTTCAATTAGGATGCCGCATAGCGTGACGTCATACATGACTGTTATAATTAATTTTCTTTTTTTTTTCAACTGGGGAATAGAGAGTCATAATGAAATATAAACCATACTAAGATATTAATAAGAAAATTATATATTTTATACCTTAGAACAAAAAAAACAGTCTACAGTTGTTGCATTAGTTTCAGCAAGAGAGATGTCTCAACAGCTTTATGATAGTTCTTTATAGAGATTAAAGAATCATAAAAGATTTTTAAGTCAGTGGATAAAAGTCTATCATCTGGAGCAGCTGGAATAAATTTTAATGTACTTTCACCGGTCAGAACTTTTGTAACACAATTTAAAGCTGAATAAATTATATGTTTAGAGGTACATAACACTGTAAATATGACAGCTGTCAGGAATGTTATTGGAAGTAAGTAGAGAAGTAAGTAAGCAAATAAATAAATGTATGTATGTATGTATGTATGTATGTAGCCTATGTATGTCAGGTAAAACAATTCATAATTACATACAACTTACTAATTTTTGACCACATCTTTATATGCAAGCACACATAACCTAAAAATAGCCATTTTTGCTTTGGGCATTTATGTTCAGAACTAGGGAATCTATGTTATTTTCCTAATTGAATCACTCATTTGATTCCGTTCTCAGCTATGAATTGAAACGAACTTTCTGAATCAGTGCGCGATGATTCGAAAAGCTAACTGACTCACGCATTGACTCTTTTGGAGCGGTTTTCTCACTCAGTACAGTCAAAGAACATAACTTATATTGGCTTCTGTACTCTTTGGTACAGTAACGGGATACTTTTCAGCAAAGACAACAAAAAGATCTGGATGAGGTGGATATTTACCAACAGTCAACCGAAACAAAACAAAACCTTGAAAGGCATCCTACCGTTTGCCAGATGAAGAAAGTGGTTCAACACCTGCACGTGCAGCATGAATGACTCAGGTAAAGATAGTTTCAGACAGATGGTCTATCAACACTAACTAAAGCACTTAAACTGCCATTGACATTACATGCCATACATTTATGCTTTGAAGGGTTAAAGTAAGTGTTATAGCACATTAATTATTCAGCTCGAGGCATTCAGATAGCATCACCTGTCAAAATGGGCCTTATCGTGAGTTTTTTCACTTTCTGGTGGCTTTGTGAGTATTAAGTTTCAGTTATATCATTTGTTTTTTCCCCTTAAAGTTCTTTGTAAAATAATCTTTGTTTGTTAATAAGGCTTCCATGCGCAGTTTTCTTTACTCTGTTGATTCATTTATTGAAACAAAGTTGCGATGGATCGTATGGAAAGATTGATTGATTGATTTAACCGTGTCGCAGCTATGAATAGCAAAGTAGCTGCCTGATTTGTCTGGGTGGCTGTTGATATTGGGGAAGAGGTATTGATGGGACAAAAACGTTACTATGTGTTCAAGTTTTTCATCTGTTTTCCTAGAAGATAAAGACTATACATACATTTTACATGTATACGTGTTGAAAGTTAATTATATCAACTTTTAGGAACGCACGAGTATACAAATGATCTCAAAGCTAACAGAAAAGCCCCAAAAGTCCAAGTTTGACAAAATACATGTTGCCATAACGTTTCTAGATTTGGGTTTTACAGATTTTGGATTGTTTTTCAAGACTCCATATACAGTGTAAATGAGTTCTTGATAAAAATAGGGCTCTTTGCTGAACTTACGGTGCAACAAAACATTATTTTTAAGAGCATGTCTGCGTAGGTAGTGCGGAAAAGGATAAAGTACTAGCACATTTTAATTTGTGCTGCATCAGTGTCGTCCCCAGGCTAATGTATTTGACATCGTTCCAGCTTAAACGAGTGTACTGTAAACCAGATCCCTCTGGAAGCATTTTATCCTATGGAGAGGAACAGCACTCTGACAGCATTCTGAGGAGATATACGAATGATTTTAGATTGGCAGGTGTCAGAGACAGATATGATTCCAAAGTCTCCCGGCATTCCAGCACATTCACATTCGCTCTTACACCTCATTTAGCGCCTGTCACTCACTCATCCGAAAAGCACACACACAAATACAGTTATGCACAGATGCACACTTGCATGAAGTGTTGCCTTTGAGGAAGTCAATTGTTGTTATGACCGATATGTAAGGGATAATGTGCAGTCAGCCGGTCATTATTGCAAAATAAACCCTGACAGGGTGATCTGTGTTTTGTGTCCTCATGAAAGGGTTTATTTTGCTATAATTATCACCTAACACGACTTATTCCATGGCTGCTTATCAACTATAATTTATACTCATAAGTTGTAATGTCGACCAGAAACAGCATTCTCACTTGTAGACTTCACTTTATAGTCCACTTATAGTGCTGGGAAAGCCACAGTCTTCCTCGCCAGCGTATAATCTGACTCTCTCCCCTGGAAGATGAATTATATCTGTGATTAGTTGTCACTTTTTGAATTATTGGTTGCCCTCTTGCCTCTTGGTGTGTTGTTTGTATGCATCACTATCTGTAGTGGGTTAGACATAATAGGATCTTCTGATTTCTATCTCGATATTTCCCCTCATCCTTCTTTACTGGTCTTTATTGCTGCGGACGCAGCAGTAGATGGCACACAGTGTTAGAGGAAATAGAGAGAGACACAGCACTGGAGAAAGGTGTTTACTTGTTAGCAGTTGCCTGTAGCAATTGAAACCCTATACTGCTCTTTTAAAGATTAAAGGGAGCTCACAAGAATGAATTGCACCCGCTGATAGTGTTGTTTATAGCGCATGTTGTCTGAGTTGTTTTAGCGTTTGAATTACTGATGGAATTATGCAAATCAGGTAGCAGGGCAAATATGATCAAAATTAGTGTTTCATGCAATTTGTATGATATGGTCTTCCAGGTCTATTCTGAGTGGGAGATTGTGGAGGATGCAAAGTAGCGCAATCTGGCATGCTTTAAAATGCTTAAAATTGTACTGTTTTTTAATTTCAGTATGATTTTTAAAATCTATTTTGATCTTTAATTCAGTTTTAGTTAGTTTTAATTGTTCACAATTTATAAAAATGTATTTGTAAGTACAAAGTTTTATTTTGGTTTGCATCATTCAATAACCGTTGTATCAAATAACCGTTTTTAGGTTTTTTTCACATAGCAAATCTGCCCTTGACGGTATACAGTGTTGTGCATCGAAAATGCAATAGTTAAGCAATAATTGGCTGTTTTACATGCCAATCAGACATTTAAAACACAGAGTGTTTTGGCTAATTATTGTTTAAATCATTTTCTCTATATTTTAAATGAATTTTCACTTGTATTTGCTTCATTTTAAGTTTTTGGGTGTGTTTATTCTTGTCAGGTTTGGTTCAGTTAATGTTGATCATTTGAATAAGTGTGAATGCTGCCATCTGAACCTTGGTGTGCATCAAACAAGCAGATGAGACCCCGAAAAGTTGGGTCTTGGCCTGCTTTCATATGAACTCAGACCAAAGGCATCTAGACGAACCAAATACAGGAGGTGATGTGACAAGATGTGACCCTGAAAATGACAAAATGCTCAAAATACCTGGTTCTCATTATAGACAGTTTCAACGGCAACAACATAAACAAACGTTGCTGCGCACGCATGCTTTTGTGGCCCTAACTTAACTTCCGGTAGACTTCCAAATAGAATCAATAACAATAGCCAGCTCCTAGAGTAGATTATTTTTTGATAACAAGCAAAATATGTTTGCTGCGTGAATCAGATGGGTTTGTTGAAAATGCTAATTCATTTTCTGCCAGCAGAAGGTGCTTTAAAGCGGGAGAAATAGACTAGAGGTTTCCCCGGTAATGGCTGTACACACAGCAGCACTGAGCTTACAATCGCTGCATTATCAGGCATATAACATGCAAGATGAAATCAAAATGACATCGAAAATTTTCTAAAGACAGTCATGCTTCAGAAATACAGTGATATGAAAACACCTGCGCCTCGTTTTGATTTTTAAACGTGCAGTACGTGCTCATGTTTATTCAGCGAAGCCTTTTGGAAAATCGGTCAGTTCTGATATTGTGGCGAGTCGCTACAAATAAATGTATGGGAAACACATTCCACAGCACAACAACCTGAGCCCA
>JAUZSZ010243198.1:0-10849 GCA_034780575.1 Labeobarbus marequensis
TCATAGCAAAAACTGAGTTGGAAAAATACAAGATTTACAACCACAAAATAAAACCAAATAAACAAAAATACAAAAAATAAAATTAAACAAGATTTTATTTGCTGTATGTTTGGGTTTATTTTGTGTTTGTACATTTTGTATTAATAAAATTAATATATGATAATAAAAAACAACTTTTTTTTATTAAAGTCCCTGAGTGAGTGTTATTTTCATGTTAAACAGTAATAAATATATAAAATAAATATAAATATAAATAAATGACACTGTAACAACTGTAATATTGTAAAAGCATGATTTAATCTAATATGTGCACGTTAAACAGTAATATATTAAGTAATATCTGACTATATAATTTACTTGTTTAAATATACCAAATGTAAACATAAATATATATAAACATACTAAAAACAAAATATGATAAATTACTTATACAGTGTTACATATACACAATTGACTAACAAAAAATGTTTAGAATATTAATTATTTTGTGTTTTAAATATCAGATTGCACAGTGACTTGAATATCTTGTTTACACATTACAGCCTGCATCTCAAAACCTAGTGTGCTGTCTGCCTAGAGGGCATTTTAGGGCATCACATTTGGAATTATACGACGACAAAACCGGTAGTCTAGGTAGTCAGCTCCCTGGGCTTTTGAAACACAGCCGTGTCTTGCATATACACTGCTCTCTTCCTTAAAGACTGGATTAGAGCAGCTAATGGGCTAAAGCACCGTAAACACGACCCAATCTACGATTGCCGGCTACTACAACACTGCTTCTGACGAGAAACGACGAAATAATGATAAAATCAATGACGTTATATTGATTTAATAATGTTTCAGATTGCACTGGTGGTGTTAGCACGTTAGCGCACTGCATTTCCCTTTGTGTCACTACCGAATCAACCAAATAAATAAACACACACACACACACACGACGGGAAATATGCGCTATTAATAGCAAAAGGATTATAAATAAATTATTTGTGAGGTAAAACGGATTAAATGAGTGGCTGGCTTGACGGCGTTTGAGATTAAAACGCCAAAACCGTATATAAGAGAGCTAATAGGTTACATTAGACCCAAAATACGCCTCAAACCTACACCGGAACGCAATGCTGCCGTATTAACGGCGAAACCGAGGTAAAATCATACCTTTTAGACGCTGACAGAGGCTTTATGTGCGTTAAAGTGCGCTGAGTGTCGGTGTTTTGTGTCTGAATGGTTATATCTGCTGGCACTCACCAGGAGTAGCTCTGCTCCGCCATGTCAGTCAGTCGGTCAGTCAGGCAGTTGCTGAGGACTCAGGTTGGGCTCAAACGACGAGATTATCTCCTCCACACGCTCACGGTTTCGCCTTTTTCACTGAGCCCCCTCCGATAACAACATGGCGATGTGTTTTCCTTCGGCAGCTCGCAGCAGAAATGACAATGATTGTGGCTGTGCTGCTAGCCGCGGCTAAGAAACAAAAGCAGTCCGGGGAAGGGAAAAAAACCCCCCCGAAACGTTTCGCTGACTGGCTGTCCTCGCAACAGGCCTTGCTTTCAAAGGCCCTCAGATGAGCTGCAACCCCATCTTCGGTGTGCATGCAGACAGAGCTGTGTGCTGGGTTTGTAATGGAAGCGCTCGGATAGCTTTGTTTTCTATGGTGAACGCACGGGAGCGCGCGACTGTCGCCCCTGCCAGAGGAGTGCGCGTGTACGCGTTTGCCCACACAGAGCAGATTGAAGAGACAGGCTCTGCCACTCGGTCACATGCAGTACTGCAGCTTTGACACGCTTCTCATGATTGGCTCGGCTGAAGTAATGTAGTAGGCCTGCGTTTATAAAAGTACAACTGTGGAAAAGGCCAGGAAGCTGCAAATGATGTTAGTTTTGAGTCTGTGATTTTCTCATTTATTAAACAATGTAGATAATGCCACTCTATAGAAAGATTAAATACAGTGGTGGTCAAAATGATTAGAACACAAGTATTTTCACCAGCTAAAAATGGTTCATAGTTATTCTAGCTTTTACTGTTGTGTGTCAGTAGGAAATATCAGTTTACATTTACAAGGTCTCTTGAAGCATCTTGGAGACGTTGTCATAGTCATTCCAGACAGCCTGGAAGAAGATGAGATCAGATTTCTATGTGTGGAGCACTGGCTGTTGTCAGACTCCTTGTGCAAACAAAAATCTCACCGGCTTATTATAATAAATGGCAAAATGAATGTTTAGAAATGTAAACTGATATTCCTACTGACACACAACAGCAAAAGATAGAAATAACTGACTTAAAATCATTTTTTAGCTGGTGAAAATACTAGTGTTCTAATCATTTTGGCCACCAATTTATAGTGTTTATAAGTGTCGTCCTAGGCCTAATGTTTTTTTGTTGCTATTTTTCCAGGGCAGACTGGGGCTAGTTGTCACAATTTTTCTTCAGTGAACAGTTTCTGTATAAACAGTCTTGACTAGAACACTATTGCATATTTATACCTTTATTGGATATGATATAAAAGATCCAGTTCACTGAACCCAAGTTGTTACTAATAGCGGGGCATGTTGTCACAGTGGAAACCACTATTGAACAGCCTGGACACACACACACACATACACACATTCACACACATTTTATTCACATTTTTTTACTCTATGATGGTTTAGAATTCACATAAATTATCTTTATTAACCAAATATATCTGGACAAATATATTATTTATATAAATGATTTATATAATCATTATGATTATGATGACAAACTTATTTGAAGAGCAAAATTCACATAAATTATCCTAATTGTACAAATATATTTAGCCATATATTTTGTGTTCCAGTAAGGTGTGCATGTCTATGTGAAATTATTGTTTTTGCATTTAATTTAATAAATATGGTTTTAATTTTATTTTTACAATGGATATACAGATATACGCTTTTATTTACACATATGGTTGAATTATAAATACTTTTTTATTATTATTTTATGTATTTACAAATAGGTAATGTTAAATGTTATTTTTTATTATATTTGTAATAAGGTAAATTGCGAGCTTCACATTTTTATTGATCACACAAAAGATGCCAGAGATGATTTAGTTTGTTTTGTTTTTTTTACGTTAGTGTACAAGACTGTTTGGTTTTGTTCCAAATCATTTTTACATTCTTTTGGGTGCAGAATCTATCTGAAATTGTGCTTATAAATGCTTATTTATTAAAACTTTTAATAAATAGTAATAGTAATAGTAATTTTGTTTATTTGTTCTGTTGGTCAAAAGTAACATCGCCATTTCATCTGCAACACAATTCAGTTAATTCATTCGAATAGCATTTTTGGCACGGGTCACAGGAAGATTTTGGCTTCAGTTGTTATAGGTTTAGTTATGGGCCACTATTTTTGCCTTTATGGCAGAGGTTTTACTAAACAGATGGTACACCAATTACGGCTGTCCTTTCCTGAAAACTTTTTGTGCATCGGGTAAATTATCAGTGACTCAATAAGTCAATAAGAGGATACAATGGCAATCTCCTGCTAATTTCAAAGCCAAAACTACAGGAAAGGGCACACCATTGTTCTTTTTTTCCTCAGTCCAGAAGCTCAAGTCAGTGTAAAGAGCTCAACGGCAGGGTCTTTGTGTGTAAGGTATAGAGAGGAGTCAGATAAATCCCCCGAGGGGCTTCAGCCTGGGATTACAAAAATCTGCAAGGAGCTGTTGTGCCCAAAGATCATTCCCAACCTGTCTTTGTAACCACAACAGTTGCTTAGAAAGACGCTTCCCAGAGTCAGTGGACTATTGATTCTTAGGTGTGTCTCATTTAGTCCTGCTTATATGGCCTTGAACTCCCCCTGCCCTTATTTTTTTTACCAAGAACTGAAAACATGAACATAATACAGTACAAGCCTATGTTTTTTTATTATTATTATTATTTTAGCTGTTCTATCATCCACCTGCTGAAAATCAATCCTCTACAAACGGTCAAATCATTGATTGTAGCACAAACAATTACACATCAAACCTAAAATCCTAAGTATTACAGTAACAATAATAGTGCTTGAACTAAAAATACATTTTTAAACATCTTGTCTCAGATGTTTTTGTTTGGGAAGCATTTTTACAGCCCCTTGAATGTTTGCATGAGTGCATAGGACTGCATAGGACATCTTTTGAGACGTTTATTGCGTATAAAGAACATGACCATTTCCTCTTGCGCCTTTTTAGTATAATTTATAACCACTAGATGGCGTGCCAGCTTCACTAAGAATCCGGCCAGTGACTGATTAAGAAGTGTGGGTGAATACAACGTTCATCATTGTCCTAAATATATATACAACCTAACCAGTGCATCCTGACTTCCAGATGATTGTGATTTATTCACCCTGCAGTAACTAGAGAAATTTAAACTAGAAAATAATGTGGGAATATTAAACAAAATAAATATTACTATTGTAACATTTTTATGTAAAATAAAAAATCGTATTTTTAACAATAATACACTCTAAAAAAATGCTGGGTTAAATACAACCCAGCGCTAGGTAAAATATGGACAAACCCGGCGATTGGGTTGTTTAGACTCAGCTGTTGGGTTACTGCCCAGAAGGTTTTGTTAAACATTTAACCCAACTGTTGGTTGAAAACAACCCAGCATGTGTTCTGTCCAATATTTACCTAGCACTGGGTTGTATTTAACCCAGCATTTTTTAGAGTGCAATTATTCACACAGCTTCTTCAATTTTTAGGTAACCCATCTAGCTTTTTTGGCGAAAAATCACAGGGACCCTAAAAAGTTTCTCCTATGCACATCTCAAGTTTCAAAAGAGTGATTCATTTGTGAATCTGGCATCGCTCCATCTCATTCGATGAGGTCAACTGGCCCTTAAGTTATGTCTTCATGACAGTAAATACTAAATAGTATATTATTTTTTATTTCATTTTGTTTTCAGCTGTGTTTTAATGATAATAACCTTATGGATATCAAATGCACCTATCAAGCAACTCCCATTCAGATAAATGGGAATGCTAACAGATTATTTTTCATTTTTTTTCAGCTACTATAGATCTCCTTGGTGCATTGAGGGACATTCTGCGAAGTAGTGACAGATGATTTTCCCCCCTCATATAATGATGTATATCTGACTGTAACAGCTTATCAAATGTGAAAAAAAAATTTATATTAATGTTTAAAGGACTAGTTCACCCAGTTTTAAAAACAGCTGAAAATGTACTCCCCCTAAGGCCATCCAAGATATAGATGAGTTTGTTTCTTCATCATAACAGATTTGGAGAAATTTGGCATTGCATCACTTGCTCACCAGTGGATCCTCTGCAGTGGATGGGTACAATCAGAATGAGAGTTCAAACAGCTGATAAAAACATCACAATAATCCACAAGTAATCCACAACACTCCAGTCCATCAGTGAATGTGTCGTGAAGTGAAACGCTGTTTCTAAGCAACAAAATTATATTTTTATCAGCTGTTTGGACTCTGATGGCACCCATTCACTACTGAGGATTCATTGGTGAGCAAGTGATGTAATGGTAAATTTATGCAAATTTGTTCTGATGAAGAAACAAACTCATCTAAATATTGGATGGCCTGAGGGTGAGTATTTGCATTTTCAGTAAATTTTCATTTTTCGGTGAACTGGTCCTTTAAGTTTAATTAAAGGTGCTGTATGTAAGTTTTTGAAAGGGAAAGGGAAGTGGTGTGTGGCCAAGTATGGTGACCCATACTTGGAATTTGAACCCATCCACTCACAGTAGTGAACACGTACCCGGGCAGCCCAGGGAGCAGTTGGGGGATCGGTGCCTTGAACAAGGGTCTCACCTCAGTCGTGGTATTGAGGGTGGAGAGAGTGCTGGTTATCCACTCCCCCACCGACAATGCCTGCCAGACCTGGGACTTGAACCTACAACCTTTGGGTTACAAGTCCAACTCTCTAACCATTAATGACTAGAGAAGTCCAGCATTCCTCCAAAAATAAAAATAAATAAATAAATAAACACATGCACAGATAAATTGTTCACAATACTATTTATATTATGCATTGATAAATATGGTGAATATTCATTTCATGCCAGCTTAAAAAAAAACAAAAAAAACTTTTTTTTGCACTTTGTAGTGCAACAATACTATGGACACATTGTTACAACTGTGACAAAGTGAAAGTGAATAGGTGGTTAAGAAGAAAGAAAGGGTAATGTATTTACTATGTGGCACGCTATCTAAGTCATAAGTGAGAGTGCACTTTTTTGTATCATGACTTAAATAATGAATTTCTTTATAACCCGCTGACAATATGAGAACTAATGAAACTCATCTGAATCAACAGGCATCACTGGACATCCATACACTTGCACCGCTCGCTGTCAATCTGGTTTAAGCTTTAAATGGAAAAACAGTGTTGACTGGAACCGATCGCTATTAGTTGCTGAAATAGCAGAAAGAGATGGAGGAGATAGAGGCTCATCTAGGTGGTTGACTATCAGATGCTGTATTTCCTGTGCACAGCTGGGGCGCACCTATGCTCATGCACTCTACTGATTCAAAGAACCTGATTACAGTTGTCATGCACCTGCAAAACCAAGAGGCATTTATGTAAAAAAAAAAAAAAAAGAGCATATGCAAAAAAAATCATTTTTCAAAAAAGTTTTTAACTTCTGCTAAAACACCTGTGTGAAAATGAGGGGAAATGATACACTAAAAATCACATTGGGAACAGTTAGTGGCTCAGAAAAGTGAATTTAGTGCTGAGGATAATATTCTGGTCAGTTAAGCTCTGTGACAAGAAAAATTTGGCCCATAAATGTGGCGTGGTAAAACCTCACTGTACTGTTGATATAAAACAGATCCATTTTAAACACACAACAAACCCAATACTGTGCTTAACGCACCAGATAAGATGTCTGGCTTTGCTAACTTCACGTCCCTTGAGTATAAAGTTTCTGTGCATGTCAAATGGGCACCCTGGTTATCCGTCTGGGTGTGAGATATCACTGTGCAGGAAGTGGAAAGTCTGCACTCCCTGGGTGAGCAAAGCTACTCAACACCAGACTCACAAAGGGTTTGAGACCAGTGCAAAACAAAAACACAGCACCTGGCTGCTCTAGCAGATTAATATTAAAGAATATTATGGGTTAAAGAAAAGTTAAACTAAATTTGTGGTATAATATTAATTACCACAAAAGTAATTTTGACTTGTCCCTTGTTTTCTCTGGGGAAAAAACATTGAGGCACTTGAATGGAAGTTTTTGAAGGATTGAAAGCAGCTGTATGAATTTTGAGTATTTTTGCGACTTTGAAGCCCCCTAAAGTTAAATGAGTGGAATTCACTGTCATAATTAGTGTGTACATGTACACGTGCATTTCTTGCTGCCTTAAAGCAATCCGCCGTTTTCACGAAATTTCTTACCTGTTCATCAAGCTTACGAGGGATAGAAACATAAGCCATTTTCTTAAGTCAGTGAAAGGTGAATCAGAGTGATTTGAAACTAATATTTCAAGGTAAAAAACATTTTATTGCATTATTTTATTGAAACATGTCTATTATTTGAATTGTAAAGTTATTCTGGCCATTTTACCGTGGTTTTAAGGTTTTAGGTATTACACTGTCATGGTAAAGAACAGGAATTGGATTGAACTTTACACTGAAAAGGTTAGTAAGTATTTTTTTTTTTTACCCACACTTCAGTCATGTTAACATTCATGTTGTTTACATTGTGTGACTATTAAAACAGTTTCTATTTTATGGGTTATGGTTTGGTTGCATTCAATTCCACTTGTAAGTGCCTCACCGCAACCCAGATTTTTGGAAGAAAGGAAAGTATTGTTTACTGAGCTTCCTTTAAAATTAAATCAAACCAATTTATCACAGAGGCTCTAGATGCAGCATGCATTACTTAAAGATTTTCACTTAAATTTGACATTACCTGTTGCAGTCCAACATGTGCTAGGCTAGGGTGTTTCGTACTCTCTAGCTCCCTATGACGTGAATAAGTATCGTGAACATGAATTCGGCACTAGCAAGGGTCTTGATCTTTAAACATCCCAGTATCCCTAAATTGGTCTGTATAATAATGAAAAATCCAATGACCTAAATGCAGTAGTTGCTATGCATCATAAGGCCTTTAGGATGATGATGTCTACTGTCATGATGTTGATGAACTGCTGTCAGGAGCTCCTGCGCCAGGGCTCCAGGGTTCTGTGGAATCCGGGTGAGCTGACACCGAATCCACCGTTGATATAAGAGCCTGATCAAAGCCGCCCTGTTTCGCCTGACCGATTTTCACAGGATTACGGAGTCGGGAGACAGGAAGCAGCGAGAGAGGCACAGAGACAGACAGAAAGAGAGAGGGGGAAGATGGAGAATGAGAGAGACAGACAAACAGAGGGCTAGAGACAGCTATAATTACGTGGAATCGCATACTGAATGCAGAATTGCTTAGTACAACAATGGTGAAATGTGTTAAACCCCAAGACTGAAACTGTAAGATCAGAAACAACCAATTTTTTATGACATTTATAATGGATAGTGTACTATTTGTCAATGGAGCAATTTTTCTTTGTTAAAGATCATTGATTTCTCAATACAACCTATGTTTTGGCTGGATAGGGCCTGAACAGAAAATAGGGCATGAATTTCTGCAAACATTATTTTAACAAGTATTTTTTTTTTACAAACCAGTGTCAGTGAAAGGAGGTGCTTAGCCTTCAGAAAATGCTGGTCATTAACCTCAGGAGGTCAAACCAAACTTTTGGTTTGAGAGCTGTTTTTTTTTCTATTCATTTTATGAGGTTTGCAAATTTTGAACATTTTTACCAAAATGTACAAATAAAACCCTGATGTCTATTTTCTATTATATTATTCTAGCAGCAAGCATTAAATAAACATAAAAATTACATAGTTAAAATAACTCCATTAAATAATAAATATAAACATCCAAACAAATAAAAATATTAAGATGGTTTATGCAAAAGAAGTTGCAAGTAACAGGGTGGCAAATTTAGCCTAAATGAAGGTATTAATCAGTCGCTGCCTAGTTTGAGGCCGAACATATCTGTTAAACATATCTTTAAAAAGTGCCTCTAGTGCCATATTTGTAGAATATATTTCAATGTCATTCTTTGCTTGCTATGATCTGATAAGACACACAAAAGCCTGAGGTCATGTCTTGCATCTGTGACATCTATTTCCTCTGAAACCCTTGCAGTCCAGCCCTGTATTCGTCATGCACACAGCACAACCACAGGTTCATTAGGGTTGTGCGGCTGTAAAGCATTGAAAGCTTGTAACTATTAACATGGTGGAAGCAACTGAACAAATGGGTCTTGAATAGCTCTAATTAAATAAACTGCTGAACCAATCGGAACTGAACCTTTAGTAATATCCGTGCAAAGGCAGTTATTGTGAATTGCCTCCTAGCTTGCATGAGCAGATTAGGCATGCAGTTTCTATTTATATGTGACTGAAGAAAACAAAATATATGAAAATGTGGCCCACATGAATATTTATGCATTGTGAGATCAGATGAAATGCTGTATTCAAAACACTTACATTATACATAAACTCATGTTACCTGCTATTTCATGGAGATGCCAGGGCCAATCTGACACTGTTGTGTGACATGATAGTTTGCATTGCATTTTTCAAGTTCCAGACTTTTCCTTTGCCTGCATGGACAGACTGCACATACATAACTCCTCCCACAGGAGAGCTGTTTATAGAAATGTACCATCACATCTCACCCAGAATGCAAGTAAGCATGCCCAACAACATGTATTTGGCTTACTACAAAACATTACAGCTCCCTATTCTTACCTCATAGGGTACATAAAATCCATTCACACTAGGCTAATTTAAGAGGCCCTGTGGTGAGATCATTATGGTTGCACAGATGTAATTTTAATCCCACACAAGTTGAACATAAGATGTTCATGTGCATGCAAAATTCCACACCAGTCCCGACCAAAACCTTGTTTATCACATATCCTAAATGTTTTAGTAACTGTTATAACACTCTTATAACACTGATGTCTTTCTGGGCCAGATTTAATAACAGCTTGCGCCAGCACAAACCGTCTTTTGGCATTAAAATAGTACTGTTAGGATTTACTAAAGATACGCAGTGTAGAAGTGCTGAAAAGGTATGGACAGTTATTTTTCGCCTGACATTACTGAATATGGATTTGTAGAAGTTTCCCTTTCAGACACAAAATTTATGGGAGGAGAGTATTAAAATGAATCACACAACACGATTTACTAACGTTTGCACTCATGAAATTACTGGTATTTGCGCAATTGTTTAATACCCCAAAAAAGCATGTCTTAAAGCAGGCACTAATTTGCGCTGCTCTTGGTAAATTGCGCTGGTCATTATGGAAATGATCTGGATGCATCTGTGCTCTTAGATGTGCGCATTGTCAATAAATCACACACAGAATTTTCCCCTCCCATCAGCACATTTATGGAATTGTGCTCCAATGCTAATTTGCCCTGTTTAGTAAATCTGGCCAAAAATGTTTACATTGCACCTGATAGACTTTGTAATTTCCGATATCTGCACCTCTGTGTTTCAAGCATTGATATTGATGCATTAACACATTGATGTTGACATTTTAAAGTTAACTATATTTATAATCAACATTTCTCTCGTTTCATTTCAGTTTCAATTTTTTACAAATTGTTTGGCAATGTGATTGCATTTTGCACAAAGAATACATGCAAAGCCTTAGAATTTGGACAAAATTAGGTACTCGGGGGAGGATGAAAGGTAGGAGGCAGGAGAACTGACTAAAAAAGATTTATGTACTGTATGTTTATATTTAAAAATTTTATGCAAATCGGTCTCAGTGATATTTCATATTTTTATTTCCT